>CAUYQG010083505.1:0-17491 GCA_963574415.1 Tarsius wallacei
TCGCCCAGACTGGAGTGCAGTGGCCGCTCCCGGCCACCGCAGCCTCGACCTGCTGGGCTCTGGCGATCCTTCCGCCTCAGCCTTCCGAGTAGCCGGAATTACAGGCGTGTGCTACCACGCCCGGCTGATTTTTTTGATTTATTGTAGAGATGAGGTTTTGCCTGCCCAGGCGGGTCTCGAACCCGCGGGCTCAGGCAATCCACTCACCTCAGCCTCCCAAGGCACGGGATTACAGGCTGAGCCACCGAGCCCGGCTTTGTATTATATTTCTGTCTTCTATGTACTGAATTTGGGCTTTTATTTGGTGATCTGGATTCTTCAGCTGAAGTTAGGGTTTTGGTGGTCTTGCTTTTTCACCTTCCTTAGGTGATTTGCTAGGCTGTAACTTGTGATCTTTCCATTTTCTTCATGTGTGTTCATAGAGATACGCATTCCCATCTTAGGACTTCTTTCATGGCATCCCAAGGATTTTGGTAAGATGTTTCTTCATTTTCATTTGTTTCCAGAAATCTTTAATTTCTGTTTTGAATTCCATGTTGACACAGGAGTTGTTAAGCATCATGCTGTTTAGTGTCTACGTCTTTGTGGGTTTTGGAGGAAATTTCTTGATGCTGATATTTATTTTTATGCCACTGTAGTCTGAGAAGGTGTATGGCAGGATTTCAATCTTATGAAATTTGTTTATACATGATTTATGACAGAGGATGTGGTTGATCTTAGAGTACATTCCATGTGATGATGAATAGAATGTATATTTTGTGGTTGTTTGGCAGAGTGTTCTGTAGGTATCAATTAAGTCCATTTGGTCAAGCATCATGTTGAGGTTCCAGATCTCCTTACTGATTTTTTGTCTTGATAATCTGCCTAGGTTGTTATTGGAGTATTTAAGTCCCCAGCAATAATAGTGTTAGAGTCAATATCTTTTTTGCATTTACCTAAAACTGCTTTATGAAATCTAGTGCTCCTATGATGGGTTCATTTAGATTTAGGATGGATATTTCTTGTTGATGGATTGAACCTTTTAACATTACATAGTGACCTTGTGTATTTTTTTAAATTTTTGATAGCTTAAAAAGTATTTTGTCTAATATTAAGATTGCAACTCCTGCTTCTTTTGTGTTCTATTTGCCTGTAAATTTGTTTTCCATCCACTTACTTTGAGTCTGTGAGTGTCCTTTCTAGTAAGATGAGTCTCTTGGAAACAACTTATTGTTGCATCATGATATAATGTATCCAATTTGCCGTTCTGTGTATTTTCAGTGGAGCATTTAGTGCATTCACATTCAGACTAATTATTGAGATGTGAGAGTTTATCCTCATCATGAGGTTATTATAGAGTGTGTTGTTTCTGCTGTTTGTTTATTTGTTTATTGTGTTTCTTTTGATTTTGAGTTGATTTATGTGTATTTTCAATCTTTTTCCTGCATTCTTGGGAAGGGAATTATTGTTCTTTTTTTTTTCACTTCTGTGTTTAATGCTTTCTTAATTGTTTCTTGTAGAGCTGGTCTGGAGGTGTCATAAACTCTTAGGGATTGAATGCCTGGTAAGGTTTAATTTTCTATCGCTGATGAAACTTAGCTTAGCTGGGTAGGCAATTCTTGGTTGAAATTGTTTATCTTTGAGAACTTTGAATATTGGTCTCCAATCTCCCCTAGTCTGAAGTGTTTCTGTAGACAAGTCTGCTGCTATTATAATTGGTCTTCCCTGGCAGGTAGTCTGACCTTTCTTGTTGTTTTTAGGATTTTTTCTTTTATAACTTCTTTGTGTAAGCAAATTGCCATGTGTCTAGGAGTTGTTTTTCTCATTTGTTGTCTTGTAGGAGTTCTCTGAATCTGTTGTGTTTGAATGGTCACACCTCTTATGAGATAGGGGAAATTTTCTTGGCTAATTTCATGGAATGTTTGTCCAGGGTGGTCTTTGTCTATCTGCCTCAGTGATTCTAATTAATCTCATGTCCAGTCTCTCTATATAATATCTCATCTCTTGGAGACTATTCTCTCTTTTTAAGCTTCTTTTCTATGTTTTTAACAGTTTGAGTTAGTTCCATATTTTGGTCCTCAAGTTCTGAGATTATTCTGCTTGGGTAATTCTGCTTTCCTTGCTTATCAATTTGGTATTTATTTCAATCACTGTATTCTTTATTGATGTTACATCAGTTATCAACTCCTTCATTCTTTACTCTTGTCTCTCCTCATTTCTATTTATTCTCTCTATTAATATCTTGATATCTGGGTTTGTGGTTTGAGACCAGTCATTCTGGGGGCTCTTCATTGTTTGAGTTTCAAAGTCTGTATTCTCAGTTGTTGTCCTCCCAGAAGTCTGTATGAGACCCATATTTTTCCTTTGTTTTTTCTTCATTTGTCCAGTTTTTCCTCCCCTACCCCCCTTTTTTAACCTCTTCTTTAATTCTGTTGTTCAGTGGTGGGGGGATAGCTTTTATTTTGATTTGTTCAGTCTCCTATTCTTCCCTATGTAGATCCTCTCACTTTGTTCAATTTTGAAGCTAGACTGAGAGTGGGGGACTGTGCTTTCTGAAATTTTGAGATTTAATTAAGGAGGGAGCTGTGATTCAGAAGCTATCTGCAGATCCTAGTATCTGCTGACAGGTGTGAGGGTCCCCTAGAATCCACTTTCTACTGCCTTCAAATCTGTCCATGCAGAGGGGGTGTATATTTGTCCTTTGAAAGCAAAATAAGATAAGAAAAAGGAAAAGAATGGACAAAGGTAGGAGGAAGACAAAAGGATGGTAGAGAGGAAGAAGAAGAAGAAGGTAAATAGACATAGCAACTAATGAATAAATGGAGAAACAAAGACAGAAAAACAAACACAAAAATGTTTACATTCATACAAACAAACAAAAAACCCTGTTGCTGTACTCACCCTTAAACATACCCATACACAAAGAGAAAATCTAAAAAAAAAAAACCAAAATAACAGAAACAAAAGAAGTATGAAAATGTAAACAAAAACAGAATGAAAGAGTGAATTAAAAAACCAAAAACTAAAACAACAAAGCAAACAAGCAAAACTCATCCTGCCTATTTCTGTAACTCCAGGTCCCTTTCAGTTGCATGCCTCTTTCAGCTGCCACCACTGGGTTAAGGAATGGCTCTGGTCTCCAGCTTCTCCCCTCCACTCTCAGTGCAAGTTGATTAGGTTGTGCTCTCAGTGTGGGTCAGACATCCCATGGACTACTCCATTCCAGATTTCTACACCCTGCCTTCTCCATGGTTCTTGCAGCTCTTTCCTGGTCTGCTGCTGCAGGTGATGATGTGGGCCAGGTCCCAGCTGTTGAGGAGCAGCTGTTCTTTGCTGTCTTCTCTTGAGTGCCCTGAGAATAGCAGACAATCCTACATGCTGGGGGCTCCAATCTCAGGGTGGTGGTGGATTGTAGTCACCTCCAGAGGAAATCCCCAGGTGCATGAACCCAAGTCTCCCCTCAGACAGACTTTCAGTCACCCACTGGCACACACCCACCCACTCATGCAGAGAATCTTTATGGGCATCTCACTTCTGTGAAGACTCTCACACTCTGACCTATTCCATCACCATCTTGCTTCCACATATTTATTGTTGCATGTTTAAACTTTAGTTACCTTCAAAGTGTTCTCTGTTTGATGTAACGCACCTAGTGAGACACATTTTTCCCTGCTGAAAACAGTTTATGCACTTGTCAATTTTGATGTTTTTTAGCGTGTCTGCATTTTTTTGTTTCACCTCTTCCACATTGACAACACATTTCCCTTTGAGGATATTTTTCATTGAAGAAACAAACAAACAAAAAAGTTGCTTGGGACAAGATCAGGCAAATACAGAGGGTGGGGCATGGGAGTCATGCCATTTTTGATCAAGAACTGCTGACCACTCAGCAAGGTGTAGACAGGTGCACTTTATTTCATGCATCATGATATGGGCAAATGCATTGAAAGGATCTCCAAAATAAAAATTCACTGAAGCACAGCACAGCAGTGCTAGCTGGTACATTGATACCAATGGGTTCCTAAAACACTTACCTAGTGGGGGAAGCCAGTACTATAAGAGACTTGCCCCTCAAAAAAATTCTGATTTTTTTGAGGTCACTCCTCATATACATCATCCAGAAAATAAAATCACATATGAAATAATCCTATGGAGGAAATAATTATTTATTTTACTTCATCTGGAGTTTCTTGTTTTTAAGTTACTAAGAAATACCAGAAACCAACAACAACAAAAAAAGGGTCTAGACTTTAATTAAACAACTTTTAGCTTATCCATTTTTGCATAATATTTTATTTTCTTATCCTAAGTGAAGACTAAACTCTGACCATTTTTTTTCTCCCTCTTGCCAAATTTCTAACTAAGAGACTTGGGAGTCCTGCTCTACAAAGTCTCATCTGATGGGTTTTTATTAATCATATATAACATGACTTACTTTCCAGAATGATTCTGGCATAATGTAACATAACAGATGAAGAAGGAAATCAAAAATATTTTTGTTTCTGTTAGAATACTTTTCTGAGATCTCCTAGACTCGGACCACCTTTTAAAATACTTACCACCTATTCTCTCTGAAGCCTGCTATTTAGAGACTTTATCTACATGTCAAAAACTTTGTTTTCCCCAGCTTCCTCTTACCTTGAATCAGCATTTCTTTTACTTATCTCAAATTTCTTTAGACTGAGCCTAATTCTTGCTATCAATTGTCAATCACACAAATCTTTGAATCAACTTATGATTTGAAAGCCCCTGCTTGGAGATATTCTGCCTTCCCGAGCCAACCAACGTATGTATCACATGTATTGATTTATGTTTTTTTGTAACCTCTGTCTCCCTAAGATGTTTATAACCAAACAGCTATTCAATCACCTCAGGCACATGTTCTTAGGATTTCTTGGAACAATGCCATGAGCCTAAGTCACTTACATTTGGCTCAGAATAAACCTTCTTAATATTTTACAGAGTTTGGCATTTTTCATCAAAACAAGAGAGTTTAACTTTGATGTCTACTGCATTTTTGTATAAGTAACACAGACACCTCCCTAGAGGCTTTTTACATTTACTCCAGATACTTCTCACCTCCTTATTATTTTATTTTATATGACATTCAAGCTTGATTAACCTCAAAAAGAATTATAGTCATTATTTTATATTATTGTTATTACTATTAGAAGTAAAGTCTTTCATTCAGTGACACAGGGTACATTTTTATTTTATTTTTTTAATAACTGAAGACATTACTACTTACTATTAAGGCTTATTTTGAGTCTTTCTATATATATCAAAAGATTCCAAAAGAAGTTGCATTTTTCCAAATAGCAAATATATTTAAAAAATAAAAAAGTATGTGTACCTTTGAGAAATAACTATAAACTTCAGATTAGACAAAATCATGTTGAAAACAGCAATTCTGCATCCATCCAGTTGTCAGAATTGGTAATAGATATATTCTAAACAAATTCAACTTGTTATGATACCTCCCTTATTTCCCCCATTACAAATTTGACTGTTCAGGGTGATGGTTGAAATGCTTAAATGTGGTCTCAGGGGGAATGTATTTTTAAGCAATTTCTTTCCATCTTGAGGATACGATAAACGTAAATCCTCCAGCTATTCCTCTTTGCTAGAAAAAAAGCCCTGAGGTTTAGGTTTCAGACCAAGTTAAATCATTTTTTTTTCCCTATAGGAAATGAACTGAATTTTAAACATAAATCATGTAGAAATTATATTTAAGAGTCCCCTCTATTGAAGCCTCTTAGCTGAGGATCTCAATACTTACTTTCTAATTTGGAACTAATTAAATCAATCTCCCAGACTAAACTATAAGGTCTGTTTACCATACTGTTCTGTTCATTAAACAGAAACTCTAGTTCAAGACATTTCACTTCAATCCAGTCACTTACTATCAACCAGTACTTATCTCTGTATTTCTAAATTCAGAGGCAAAAAATATATCTTAAGGTCTGAATTATAACTGTTTCCTTAAGTGGTATTAACTTTTAGCCTTTATTTCTTCTTTCAGATAAATTCAAGAAGCTTAAAAAAATCCACACCAGTACTTTTCATTTAATTTAAATTTCCAATTTGCATGTAGGTGTTGCTATATCTGTCCATAGCATATTTTGCCAATAATTACTGAATAAATTGGAATTTCATTACAATTGCCCAACATAGATAAAATTTAAAGGCTTACATTATGCCAGAATTCTTAAATTGATTACCACTGTCTTCCATTTATTAATCATTAATGGTGTCTTTTTTTTTAGTTGGAATCTCACTCTGTCACCCAGACTGGAGTGTAGTGGCACGCCCCCGGCCAGCGCAGCCTCGACCTGCTGGGCTCCCGTGATCCTTCCAAGTAGCCAGAACTACAGGCGCGTGCCACCACGCCCGGCTAATTTTTGATTTGTTGTAGAGATGAGGTCTCGCCAAGTTGCCCAAGTGGGTCTCGAACCTGCGGGCTCAGGCAATCCATTCTCCTTAACCTCCCAAAGTGCTTGGATTGCAGGCTGAGCCACCGAGCCCAGCCATTAATTGTGTCTTAAATACCATAATCATTAACTTAAGATCTATTAATTAAAATTTTCTGATACTAGTCGGGCTTGGTGGCTCAGCCTGTAATCCCGCGCCTTGGGAGGCTGAGGTGAGTGGATTGCCTGAGCCCGCGGGTTCGAGACCCGCCTGGGCAGGCGAGACCTCATCTCTACAATAAATCAAAAAAAATGAGCCGGGCGTGGTAGCGCGGGCCTGTAGTTCCAGCCACTTGGAAGGCTGAGGCGGAAGGATCGCCGGAGCCCAGCAGGTCGAGGCTGCGGGCCGGGAGCGGCCACTGCACTCCAGTCTGGGCGACAGAGTGAGACTCCAACTCAAAAAAAAAAAAAAAAAAAAAAATTTCTGATACTTGTTTTGGACTTAGTTGAATTGTGTTTTTGCATTGTTATAATTTGGGGGTTTTCTATAATTCATGTTTAAATAGATATTTAAATTAACTACAATAAACTAATTTTTGAAACTTCTGTCCTACAGATCAATATAAAAATGCAAATTAAGGGTTTATATAGCAGGATTTATATTATCACTTATTTAAGGTCACATTGTATAAACTAACTTTTTTTTTCTGCCATCAACCTTGTTCAGGTCATCATCTCCTCTCAGCTGATGCAGTAGTGTGCTAGTTACTTTCATCCAATCGTTTTCCTCCAGGACAGTCATTTTAAGAAATCATAAATGGGATTATATAATTTCTTTATTTAAATGTCTTCAATGGATTTGTGTTGTATGTAAAATTAAACCAGATCCTTAGCAGGGCTTACCTGATTCAATCTCTGTTTGTTTTCTAACTTTGCCTCTAACGATATTCCTGTTTGCTTTGCTTAGTATACAAGTGTCAAAGTTTTTTGTTTGTTTGTTTGGGGGGGATTTTTGTAGTTATTAAAGAAACCAATGCTCTTTCTTAGCTTTGAGCCTTCTGATACTCTGTTACTTCTGCTCAGTATGCTGTAACTCTTTTCACAGATTCTTTTCCTTGATCCTGTCTTGACATATCACGTCCAATCAGGTCAGCCCATCCTAATGCCCATCCCCTTTCCAAAGACCCCCATTCACCAACAAGTTATCATAAGGGTATTTTACTCTTTTTGAAACTCACGTCATCACTTATCTGTAAATCAGATCTTACTTTAATTTGTTCCAAAGAAGATAAGTTTCATAATATTGTTACACTCATTTAGTGCCTAGCACAGCACCTGGAAAGTGGCTATATCTCTTCAAAAGTTGTTCTTAGATGTCTAAACACATTGCATTAAGCCGGGCTGGGTGGCTCAGCCTGTCATCCCGCGCCTTGGGAGGCTGAGGTGAGTGGACTGTCTGAGCCCACGGGTTCGAGACCCGCCTGGGCAGGCGAAACCTCATCTCTACAATAAATAAATAAAAAATTAGCCGGGCGTGGTAGCACACACCTGTAGTTCCAGCCACTTGGAAGGCTGAGGTGGAAGGATCGCTGGATTCCAGCGGGTCGAGGCTGCAGTAGCCGGGAGCAGCCACTGCACTCCAGTCTGGGCGACAGTGAGACTCCAACTCAAAAAAAAAATAAAATAAAATAAAATAAAAAATAAAAAATAAAAAACATTACATTAATACAATAATATTTAATAATATTGGAAGTTTAATAATGAAAGATTCTGGCTTACTTATATGTAATTATCCATATTAAGAAGAAAAAACATTTTACTGCCTTTAGATGAAAGAAATAATGTAATAGAATTTGGTTTTCTATACATTTTGTAACACAACAGAGTTTCAACTATTGAATATTAAATTGGATTCATATTCCTGGAAGTAAAGACAAAATAAAGAAATGTTGTATTTTTTGTTGCTTTTATCAGTGGTTTTAAAGCATGCTAATTTAAAGCAGAAATATTTGTCTTCTTTCAAGTGAAAATAGAGAGAAATTGTCATGTAAGCAATTACATAAAATAGTATTTCTGACAAAGTTTTCCAGAAAATACAGACAGTTCTCATATCACTCATGTAGAAGCTTGGAGTGAAATTCTAAAAACAACCCAGTAAACACAGCTCTAGGGGAACAGAAAATTAAGAAGGTTTAATACACATTCAATACATACTTATATTTGTTAAATTCCTAAGTCCTGGTGACAGTGCAGTAAACAAAAGTGACAAAGTTATTGTTTAAATAGCACATACATCAGTGAACCAGTCAAGATTGAATTGTTGGGTGGAGAAGCTGTTAATTTACTTGCCACTCTTCCCTGTTCAATGAAAATTCACTTTCAAAGTGTAGCCATAGTTTCATTAAGATTTTTTACAACCCTATGAAGCTGAGATGGGGGTAAATAAAACATTGAGACAGAGGAAAACTGTGTATCAAGATCTGTACTTAATTTGAATGATGTCAGGTTCAACTCTGAGAAGACAGATGTTTGGGAAATTGTCAGCAACAATATACGCTTCCACACTATACTATGTTTTGCCTAAGCCATAATCTCAGTAAGAGTACCCTGACATCTATTCTCATTAATTATTTGTTCGGTATTAGTCAACTATAGTCACAATGAGATTGTATAACAAATCACTCTGAAAGTAGTGGCTTTCTAAGGCTGCTATCCATGTCTTTACCATAAGTTTGGTTCAGATCTGTTCCTTGTATTTCTAGTTCTTTTGGGATGAATAGATGTCTTGGGCATGTTTTCTCATGGCAAAGGCAGAATCAGAATAGAACAAACCCAACCTCATAGGTACGTTTCAAGTCTCTCCTCACATTTCTTCTATCAATTCGTTTGCCAAAAGAAGTCACAAGGGTAAAGTCCATGGAGGGGAATGAGGGAGTAAAATAAATGTGGGACAATGATCTAATCTACCACAAAATCTAATAGCCCAGCTAATGGACTGTTCCAAATACTCATGTATACTACAGCGTCTATTGTACTGTTCTTGTAGTCTCTGCTACTGAAATAAACTAAAAAGTTTATGAGTACTTGGGCAGCTATACTTTGTGACATTTTTTATGCGTCATGAATAAGCCTTTAAATAATTCTTTTTTGCTTTCTAAAAGTCATAGCACTTAAACGTTTTAATTTAAGAAAATTTTAGAACAACCTATAGTTATATGAAATAAAACAGAGAGATTTCACATAACTTCATCTGGTTTTTCTGAACAGTAACATCTTACAGAACTCCAGTAAGATATTCCACATAGGCAAGTGATTTCCACCTGCCAATTTCAATCAGTTTTACATGCATTTGTGTTGTGTGTATGTGTGTATGAGTTTATGAAATTTTATCAGATCCAGAGAAAAATCACCAGAGACAAGATACAGAAGAGTTCCATGACAGGAATCTCTTGAACTACCCTTTTATAAGTCACAGATAATTTCCCCTCATCCTCACTACTCCTGGCAGCTACTAATCATTTATTTATCTCTATAATTTTTTCAGTTTAAAAAAAGTAGTATAAATGAAATCACATCATATATAACCTTTGAGATTGGCTTTTTCACATAATTCCCTTGAGACTTATCCAGTTGTGTGTGTATCAACTATTTGTTCTTTTTTACTGATGGAAAGTATTCCATTATGTGAATTTGTCACAATCTGTCCAGCCATTTACCTACTAATATATCTATATCTATATCTATATCTATATCTATATCTATATATATCTATACATATATATACAGAGAGAGATAGATAGATAGGTTTTTGGCTATGATATAATAAACTGCTAGGAATTTTTACAGGTTTTGTGTAAACATAAGTTTTAATTTCTCTACGACAAATATCCAATAGTGCAATTGCTAGGTCATTTGGTGAACCCATGCTTAGTTTCTTAAGAAACTTCTATAATTTTTTTCCAAAGTAGCGGTAACATACTATATTCTTACCAAGGATGTGTGAATGATCCATTTTCTTTGAATACCAATTATATATATATATTTTTAAATGTGCTGGGAGAATGAGGACTATATTTTGCAAAATGTTTCGATGTGTAAAATTAAATTACAGGGATTATGGTGGTTTCATGTGGTTTTATACACATAACCTAATAACACATAGTTTGGGATAATTATGATATAATATATTATACTAACTCTATGTATATTGGGTTATGATTATCTCCAAAAGAAATGATTCTGTAGTTTGGGAGGCTTTCTGGAAAATATACAGCATTCCTAGCTTATTCTAAATATTTTGAGAGTGAGGTCGGATGTGCTTGTTGGGAATTTTACTAGTCAACACTTTGTGTAAGTGGCAGAGATTCATCAAAAATTAAGTAAATTAAAACAAAAAAAGAAAAGAATTCATAGGTCCAAGAGATTCAAGAGAAAAGTTTTAGCTTGCCTTAGGTTTCAAATTATTGTTCCAGAATTTTCTTTCACCTTCTCATATTTCTTTCCTTCTTTTTCTTTCTAATAACTTCATTATGAATCAAGGATATAGGTACTTTGTAAAAGTGCCACATTCATGATTCTACAAACTTAATAATGCATGAAGAAAAGTGCTCTGGACAAAAAAAAAAAAAAAAAATGGCCAAAGAAGATTACTAGCCCTATGGTTTAGGTCAACTGGATTTAATTGAGCAAGCTATATGGTTGGAAGGTAGATAATCTGAATGGTTATGACTTGGGGTGGGAATAAGTTTTTCCTAATTGCTCTTCGTTTAAATAATAGGAAATTAAATGAACACTGTTAAGGTAAATTAATTTCTAATTAGTATACATACTATTGTTTTATTAGTAGTAGTAGTAGTAAAGAGTTCTGTGAACGTGTTACCTGGACAAGCGGTGTTCCTCCCTGTGTGGGACAGGTCGACAACAGGATTCTTGTGTCCGTGTTGGAAAGAATTCACAAACAGATACACAGAGAGACAGGCTAAGGAAGCAGCTTTACTAAGCAAAGGATAGTATGCTCTTAAGAGAGGAGACCAGGCAGAAACAGCCTACAGAAAGCTGCTGTTTCTGCACCCAACTGTTGTTGGGCTATAACTTTTATTCTTAGGGGTGGGTTTTGGGGTGGCCTTTTCCTAGAAATGAGTGGTCTTAGTGCTGGATGGTTATTACTCCTCACTCGTGTCAGGGGGCGGGGATTTTAGGCCTTATACTGTCATACCGGCAACTGTTATGGTGTCATGTGTATGATGGGAGTGGGAAGCTCCCCTAGCGTCATTTTATGCTAACAAATGTGTTATAATGAGGGAAAAAGTAGGTCCTGATTATCTTAGGTCAACCTTGACTATTGATACACATGCTGCAAGGGTGTCTCTAAACTGGTGCTTGCCTTGGTGGTTGGCATCCTGGATAGATCCACTACAGTGCTGAAAGTGTATCTGATAAGAGTCTAACAGGTGGGTGTGACATTTCCAATAGCTAGGCCATCTTGCTTGCATGTGTGGTTTTTGTACCAGCTGCCACACACATCAATGAACTTGGAACTTTCTTACAGCCCTAAAGTTTTCCTAGCCTAACCTTCCTACTTTATCAGATGCAAGAGTTGAAGAAATGTGTTTTGTCACTTTGCCTACACACACACACAAGCCCGCCCCAAATTTGTGTGATCCTCATCTATTAGACAGAAAAGGAAATAGGATTGCTTTAAAAAAGCAAAAGCACATTAGCACCTTTTCTGAAGTAGATCAAAATCTATTTCCATTCCTCAGGTTTTTCCTATGGCTCATCAAAATTAAACCTTTGAATCCTGAATTGTTTTTTCTCCTGTAACAGTCTGCCTCAAGTTGTTTTTCCTTCCCTTCAAATAACAGCACCTACACTTTTCATGTTGCAATCTAAAGTTCCAGACAATTCTTTTGTTTCCTATTTTGTGTTAAGACAGTTGGAAGATTCCCTTCATTTTTATTTTTTCCTTCATGAATTTTCAGACAGAGTTTTCAGGCCCCCATTTTATTAAACCCAGGGTTTCAGAAACTTTGGTGAGAAAGAAAATAAGTTGTCTCTTGTGACCATGGAAAGGATGATGGTGGGAAAAGGTGTGCAGTATATTCTAGAGAGGTGAGGGTAGTGAGATGTTTTGTTTTTGTTTTTGTTTTTTAGCTGAATCATTGACAGTTCACCATTTTATCAGTGTAAGGTTTTATTGAATGATTTATCACCTTCAAGTGAGAAGAGCAGAGTGGCAGATCAGAAGTCTTTTGGACATTTTCCATTCCTGAATCAAGGATTCTGGACTACAACTTCCTAGGTTATTCATAAAAGAGGTTGGAAAGATATGGCTTTCAGGAGTCATTAATCAACAACATTTCTGCGGTCACTTGCAAGCAGTAGCATTATAATGCTTACTATCAGATATGCTCTGAGGTGTGTCCCCTGCGCCTTGACAAAGGAGGTGAACGATTCCCACAGTAAACTTGGCCTTTAAGGCAGCAAGTTTTCCTCAGGAGGAGTATGTAGCACTAAATAAACAATTGTCACCCTTACTTTTTTTAAATGTTTCTTTTCTTTGTGTGTGTTCCCTTCCCCTCCCCTCAGATAATAGCACCATTTCAATGGCTTTAAAACAATCAACAAACAAACACGGGCCATTTTAGCTTAGCAAAAATAAGCTCACAGTGAAATTAAAAGCGACAGCAAGATATGTGAAATACCAGCATCCAAATCAGTTACAGTAAAAATCATTTTATTATTAAAAACATAATGAAATTTAGAGTCGGCCATAAATAATTTCAATATAACTAAAAAAAAAAAACCCTCAAATTTATAAAATCGGAACAAAACCCAACTCGAGGTAATGATGAGACTGTTAGGCGAAACCATGATTATAAAGAATTTAACAGTGATTCCAACACTTACCATTCATGTCTTGTCTGAACAGCATCTGGATATGCTGAGAAAGATAAAATATATATGTATGGAGATGCCATATCAAACTGTAAACTATAGGAATACGATGATAACAGTGGGCTTATTCTCATTCGACTCATCGTCTGCAGACTTGTGTGACTCAGTATTTCCTTTGTCCTTCCAGCTCTTGCTTCTGTTTTCCTCTCTCAAACTTACTTGCCTGGTGCTAGGCTAAAGGCTACTCTGAGAGACATACTAAAGTTCTGAAAATCTTTCCAGGACATTATTATCTGCTCCCACCATTAAGTGTCCATTGTTCAGTGTTGAAACTCAAGATATGCCTTCAGAATCAAATTCAAAAGAATAAAAAGGCTTTACACAGCAGGTATACTAGTAAAGTTGTTTAAAAATCTAGTCCTTAAGAGGATAATGGATATAAGGTGACTAAAACTGTTAACCTAGCAATCAGAAGAAGGTACTACTCCTACTTTGAACTTTGTGAAAGGAAAATAACTTTTAGAAAAACCTTGATTTTTAAAGTGGTGTTTTTAGAAGACTAATCGGAATAACATTCTCACACTGACCCCAATCTGGAAGTAGGCGACAGATTGGTCCTTTTAGCTGTGAAAGAAGATTTCTCCCACCATTTGAAGAAAAAAAGTAGCAAATAACCAAATGTTATATAGAATAGCTTAAAAAGCAGGGAATGATGAAAGAAACACTGAGAATTGGGATAAGGGCCCAAGAAGAAATTGATATTATCTAACATTAAAATATTTAATCAAGAAAAAAAAATTATTGACTCTTTACACTGATCCAAACTTCTAATAACCTTTGAATAGGCACAATCTGTATAGACAAGCTCTCTCGTAACAAGAGTATCATACAACTCTTTTATCTACCTCTGTTTCAAAAAGGTTATTGTATTTTTTTAAAGGCAAGTAATCTGTATTTACCTAAAATTATAAACTAAGATAAAATTCTAAGAGGAGAATGATAGGCCAGAGGGAACTAACAAATCTCAGGCTTTTATGAACAGTTTTTTAACAACAATTTTTAAAAAATAACAACATAAGCTGTACTCTTACTCTGTGTGTGCGTTTGTGTGTGTGTATATATGTGTGTGGGTGCGTGTGTGTGTGTTGTATTTGTTTTGTTTTTCTTTTCTTTTGGTGACAAAATTTCACTCTGTTGCCCAGGCAAAAGTGAGTGGTAGAATCATGATTCATAATAGTCTCGAACTCCTGGACTCAAGCAATCCTTTCTCCTCAGCCTCCTGAGGAGTTGGGATCTACAGCCATGTGCCACCACACCTGGCTAATTTGTCTATTTTTTTGTTGAGACAGGGTCTCATTTTGTTGTCCAGGCTGGTCTTAAACTCCAGTCAAGTAATCCTTTCACCTTGGCCTTTGAAAGTGCTAGAATTATAGTTGTGAGACCCCACGTCCAGCTTTCTTCCTGTCAATATAGAAAAAGATTTTTAAATGAAGTCTTCTGCTACTTTGAGTAAGCAAAATTCCAAAGAAGTTGACCATCAGAATGCACGGTAATTATATTTTGAACTTCCTGTTTTAATCATCACAACTTACAGTGCCAAATGGAATCTACGGGTTCCCAACACCCAACAATTACCAAAAAGTTTATATCTCTGTCACTCAACATCCCATTTTGGGAGAAGCAGTTCCGTTTCTCACCTCCAGTCTCACAGGTGGGTGTATATCACAAGCTGAGCTCATTATAGTATCTTATCCTTCAAAATGTGTGACCCAAGGATGAACAAGTTAGTCCAACCAGATTTCTTGACCAGATTTCTTCACCCCTTTGCTGAGGCGAGCAGAAATACTTATTATAACTCTCTGATTATGAAAGACTTGGAATTTAACCAAAAAAAAGAAAAAAGAAAAAAAGAAAAAAAACTGCTTATGGTCCTCTTTTTCTGCAAAATTTAGGAATCTGAGTATCAACAGGATAGACGGAAACTATAAATTAGACATATGCCAACATAAGATACAGAAGTGGAAAGTGAGCATAAGACATTAAGAGAAAGACAGAGAAAAAGAAAGAATACAGACATTTTAAGGTCAATGCAACTTCTGATCTTTTCACATTTTAATATCATAAAAGAGTAAATATTCCTACTTGTTTTAACTGAGTAAAATGGCATCTCTGTCATTTTCAGCTAAAATAATTCTAAAAATTATACTTTTCTTTAGTGAGTATAATAATTAATTACATTGTGGTTAGATTCAGACAGTTTTGTTTCTTTGATCATTTTTTGACAACATATTGTTAATCACTACTTACATGCTTCAAAATTTGAAAAATAATTTCTTAGGTTGCAACATCAATTTTATATTTCAATATAGCTTTTTCTCTTTTCTGTTGAAAAAATACAAAAGTTCTGTCTCTAAGTTCTATTTTTTAGTAAAAACATTTGAGATTAATTTATATTTGTCAAACTATTTTTTAATAGAGAAAAAAACTGTTGATAAAAATCTTAGATAAAATGTAGTACAACTACCATAGAATGTGAGATATGGCTATCAATACTGTATGATATAGATCCATTTGACTTTTTCTGATTGGGTGCCCATCATTCCATCCACTGTATTTCTCTGTATTTCTCTCGAAATAGCTTTCTACCCCTACATTCTCTTATTGAAACCAGGAACTCCCTGAGACCACTGGAAACCAATGACTCTACACCATATTGTTAACCAGATATTTGTTTGTTTGTTCAATGGAATGGTAAATATAACTAATTTGTCTTGAAAAATCATTAGAGAAATGCAGTTTTACAAACAAGCGGACACAATCTCACATCGTTCAGAATAACTATTATTAAAAAGTCAAATGGTCACTGGAGACACAGAAGGGGGAGAAGGGAAAGGGTAGAGGGACAAAAACATCACATATTGGGTACAATGTGCATAGGTTGGGGTGGTGGGTACTCTTAGAGCCCAGGCCGAAAACTATTTATATCCCTAGAAGGTATTGAAATTAAAAAAAAAAAAAAAAAAACCTCAAAAAAATAAGTCAAAAAAAAAAAAACACAGCAGATATTGGCAAGATTTTAGAGAAAAGGGAATGCTCATGAACCGTTGGTGGGAATGTACACTAGTTCATCCCCTGTGGAAAACTGTTCAGAGATTTCTCAAAGAGCTAAAAATAAATTTACCATTCTACCGAGCCATTGCACTGCTGGGTATATACTCAAAGAAGCATTAATTGTTCTAAAATGACACCTGCAGAGTGATTTTAGTTCTTCCAGGCATATTCCCAATAGGGGAATCGCAGGGTGAAATGGAAGGTTGATTTTTTAGATCTTTTAGGAAACTCCCCACTGTTTTCCATAGAGGCTGTGCTAGTTTACACTCCCACCAACAATGTAGAAGTGTTCCCTTTTCTCCATATCCTCTTCAGCATCTGCTATTTTTTGAGTTATTGATGATGGCATCCTGACTGGAGTTAGGTGGTATCTCAGTGTAGTTTTAATTTGCATTTATTTGAAGTGAGGCTGAACATTTTTTCAAGTATCTGCTGGATGCTCATATGTCTTCTTTTGAGAAGTGTCTGTTCATATCTTTTGCCCACTTTGTAATGAGATTTTTTTTTTTTTTTCTTTTTGGAACATTTGAGTTTCTTGTAGATCCTAGATGTTAGGACTTTGTCAGACATACAGTTGGCAAATATTTTTTCTCATTCTGTGGGCTGTCTCCTTGCTCTCTTGATGGTTTCTTTGGCTTTGCAGAAGCTTGTCAGTTTGATGAGGTCCCACTTGTCTATCTTATCTCTTATGGAATGTGCACTTGGGGTTTTGATTAGGAATTGGTTCCCAGTTCCAATTTCCATAAGGGGTTATCCTGCACGCTCTAAGGTTCTTATGTTTCGAGGTTTTAAATGTAGGCCTTTGATCCATTTAGAGTTGATTTTTGTGTATAGGGATGGGTAGGCATCTTATTTTAATCTTCTGCATATTGGCAGCCAGTTTTTCCAGCACCATTTACTGAATAGATTCTCCTCTCCCCAGTCGTTGGTGGTGGAGGCTTTGTCGAAGATGAGTTGTTTGAGAATCTCCATCCTGTTCCATAAGTCTATATACCTGTCCTTGTATCAATACCAGGTTGTTTTGATTATTGTTGCCTTATAATAAAGTTTAAAGTCTGGGGGTGTGATACCTCCTGCTTTTTTTTTTTTTTTTT
>CAUYQG010083507.1:0-53837 GCA_963574415.1 Tarsius wallacei
CTCAGCCTGTAATCCCGCGCCTTGGGAGGCTGAGGTGAGTGGATTGCCTGAGCCCGCGGGTTCAAGACCCGCCTGGGCAGGTGAAACCTCATCTCTACAATAAATCAAAAAATTAGCCGGGCGGTAGCGCGCACCTGTAGTTCCAGCTACTCGGAAGGCTGAGGCGGAAGGATCGCGGAGCCCAGCAGGTCGAGGCTGCGGTGGCCGGGAGCCGCCACTGCACTCCAGTCTGGGCGAGGTAGTGAGACGCCAAATAAAAAAAAAAAAAAAAAAAAAAAAAAGAATATCACCTTTTTGTTTTATCATTACTTGAGAATTTCTTGAAATCCATACCTATTCTGCTCTTTTACATATACTTTTTGACTACATTGTAAATAGTTTTAAGTTTGGCTTTTTATATATATTCTTAATCAGTTACAAAGTCACATATTAGGAATTTAATAAATATTTACTGAAAGAAGGAAGGACAGGAGGAAGAATAGATCCAGATGCTAAAGATACAGAACCAATTAAGGCACAAAAGTTCGAACACTAGGTAATACAGATAGTAACACTAACCACAATTTGCCGTGTTTCTTTAGCAATGGTTATATATGATTTAATTGAGGTTAATAAAGATGAAAGGAAATCTATTTTTTATGATAAAATGTATTTCATTTACACATTCATTATCATAGTTGCATATTTTCTTCTAGAATCATAATGGTCATTTTATAATAATCTTGTTATAAAGAGTAGAAAACCAATGAGAACAAATTAAATTAACAATGCTACCTTTAATTTCAAAGAAATTTTATAAATATTTAAAAAAATGAATGACATTTTCTTTAAAATCAAATGTTAGAAATAGCATTTAGAAAAATCACATAAAAAGGATATGAATGTACCAAAATCTTAATAGCAATTTTCCTAACAGGGTTTAGTGGTGTTAAAATATACAAGGCAGAGGTGGCACTGAATCGGAAAATTGCCTTCCCTTTATTCATTACTATAAAAGTCTGAAAAAGAAAATATGAGAAATAAATTACTAATTTAGAAATGTGACTTATTTAAATAACTTACATACATGAAGAACTTTTAAAAAATTCTGATTTGTTTGTTCCAACTTGTTTGCTTAAACCAGTTGGTATGTAGAAACTATAGACATGTTAAGTGTTTTGGTTAGCATACAGTTACAAATAAATATACAATTTACTCTTATCTAATCTGTCTCTAAGCATCCAACTTGCATACAAACTGATAATTCTACACATTTTTTACTAAATTGTAATGTAGCTTTACAGATTTCAATTCTATTTAAAGCTTACTGTTTGTCTCCAGCTTTGGTAACTTTTCAGATTATTCTGTACACATCGCTACTACAATAATCTTCAATTACTTTAATTACATCAAATCTTTTAACTCCAACATTTATGATGACTCCCTATTGTCCCTGTTGTAGTTCTCCTGATTTAAAATGTTCAAATAGGTTGAATAACCTTGTTTTGCACTCTATGGATCTGCTTTGAAAGGATCAACTTCTCAGCAAATACTGACAAGGGACAGCTACACTGAAAATTAGTCTGAAATACATCAAAGGGAATTTCGCAGCTAAAATTCTTGATCTGAAATCTACATTCATCTTCTTAGCATTAGCTATGCTACCCAGTGATTACCTACCATGTCCCTCTAGGATCATCTTTTATTTTTTTCCCACTAGAGTCATCTCTGCGCCAGCCAGTTAATCCACTTGTCAGTCCCACTCACAACCTGTTAAACTCCCCTTGGACTCTGAAAATGAGTGTTATAGAATCCTAGAGGATGGAGACACCTGAGAGGTTATTAATGCAAACTCCATTTCATTTCAGGGAAATGTCTCCATAACAGGCCTGACAATAAAGTCCTCCTGCAGTGACCTTTGGTTGTGTCAGGGGTTCTTAATCCTGCCTACATATTATAAAGTGCTGTAGAGTTTCTAAGAATTGCCGATATGTAGGTCCCATCCCAGGGGTGAATCAAAATTTCTGGGGGATGGGCACAGACTTCGAGATATTTTTTAAAATTCCTTGGGTAATTCTAATACGCAAAGTTAAAAATACTTTCTCTCTGGGAATTTTCTCAGCTAACAAAAATCACCTCCTTCATCATGTCTTTCCAGATAAATCACACTGCCTTCTGATCACTCCTTAATTGTTTCCCTTTACCAGCAAGTCTTAGTACATTCATTTGCATTCTTGTTCAAGTTGCTTGTAATCATAGTCAAGTAGCAATTTATATGTACTGTTCATTCCAGTGAGGACTAGGTTAGAAGTTGTTGTGAACCATGGAGCATAATGAGCCTGTATCTACTTTTTCTCCATTTTTTCCCTCACAGTATTTAATAGTGTGGTTTGCAAATAAACTCTTGTTTTAATTAAATGTGGGTTTACCTTAAAGATACCATTTACCTTTAAGACATCTATTTATATATCCATTTAATTAATAATATGCTTTCCCCTTTAACGAAGGGCCATATCATACATTTATGTTTACTGACAACATGCTTTGTTTGAATAGGTAGACAGAAATATTTATATTGTGAGTATAAGGGCAGAGAAAACAATTTCTCTGTTCTTTGCCCTTTTGTATTTAAGATCATAGAGCCAACCATTACTTAACTAACCATTTTTTCATGAACTGTACTCTATAAATGTGAACAATTCCATGAAAAAAGCAAGTAAACTATTCATTACTAGCAGTAGGATTTATCTGTATGGGACAGAGGACCTTAAGAGGACTGCCCTTGAAGAACAGGAGTATTAAAGCATTGTTTTTAATTCACAGGATTAGACCATTTAATATTACAGTCAAACAATCAAGATCCATTTAGGCATTCAATGACAGCAGTAACTTAGAAAAGCTCACCATAACTTAAGGTGTATTTATGCATGCTTTTTTTGGAAACAATTTCCCTAAAAAAGCAATATTAGGAGAGGATTTTATTTTGAAATATCTCCAAAATCAGAGTGAAAGGTAATGAATCCTCTTTTTAAACATGGAACACTTTGCTCCTCCTGCAAGATTAGACTTTGTAGCACTAGTGGAATTGAATCCGACATGCTAACAGCATCTTCAGTGAATTTATAGGTTCTAGAACAAAGCAGGCTTTAAGGTCATAGTCTCAGTTACTTTCTGGGGAACAAGACCTGACACAAAGAAAAAGTTTGAACTCTGAGAAATAAGGAATAAAATACTAATGCTCTGTATAATGAAATAACTGCAAGAAAGAAAGTTTGAAATTTGGGGCTCTGATGCTATGGAGAAATACACCTAAACTGAAAATTACTTGAGAAAATGGCAGGTGATTGAGGGAGAGATAAATAGTGCCAGTTCTAAAATCTGGCTTCCAAGTAATGATAAGTGATGATGTGACTTTAAAAAAATAGTATTAAATAATATTGCTAACATCACAAATGCTATAACTTGGAAGTATGTTAAACTGGCTATGTTATACTTTGGGCTGCTCCTTGCTTATTTTTCCCAGGTGAATGAACATCTTACAAAATTACTAAAATTTTTACTACTTTGAAGCAAGAATAAGCTTTACATCTCGGTGAGCAGACCACATCAATTAGAGAATTTAAAATATGATGCCACCAATATTTTAACAATCTCTTTTATTATATTAGGAAATACTGTATTGTTTCACTTACTGGTTAAGAGCTCTGACTCTGGAGCCTAACTGCCTGGGTTCAGATCCTCGATCCACCAGTTAAGGGGTATGATCTTGGGCAAGTTATTTAACCTCTCTGGGCTTCACTTCCCCTTTACAAACTCAAGCTAACAATAGTACCTGCTTCACTGGTTCATTGTATATTAAATGAGTTACAGCACTCAAGCAGTGTTTGACACAATATGAGCACAAAAAATTTAGCTATTTTTTTTTTAATCACTGTCACTATTAAGCTATTACCCTGGTCATCTTAAATGCCATTAAAACATATTGTGATGTTACTGATTCGATTAATTAGGTATTTGAAATGTATCACTAGTTACTACCATTTTTTAATTTTTAAAAATTTTTTTAAATTTTTTAATTTTTTTTTGAGTTGGAGTCTCACTCACTTGCCCAGACTGGAGTGCAGTGGCCGCTCCCGGCCACCGCAGCCTCGACCTGCTGGGCTCCGGCAATCCTTCCGCTTCAGCCTTCCAAGTAGCTGAAACTGCAGGCATGCGCTACCACGCCCGGCTGATTTTTTTTTTTTTTTTTTGATTTATTGTAGAGATGAGGTCTCACCAAGTTGCCCAGGCGGGTCTCGAACCCGTGGGCTCAGGCAGTCCACTCACCTCAGCCTCCCAAAGCGCTGGGATTACAGGCTGAGCCACCGAGCCCGGCTTGTATCACTAGTTAATGGCAGCAAAGTTACATAATGCTTTACAGTTTAAAATGCTTTTTGCCTGCATTATTTAATAGAATTTACATAGTTTTATATTTTTAAATTCCAGAAGTTCTTCCAGTAGCTTCTTACATTACTCCTTCTAGCCTAAGAATCACAATTACCTTTTTCGTTAATAGCATTTCATCTTTATAGATACTTCATAAAGGAAAACAGGGCAGCCAAGTGTTACGAGGCAGGCGACATGTTTCCCAAGACGGTTCATAGCCACTATGAATAAATCAGGGTCCAAGTCTAGCTCTCAGCCATGGAGGCAATAAAAACTGACTTTGTCAACAACAGAGGACAATTTTGTTTCCTAGTGGCAGACTCAAATCAACCAACCTTGAAAGCCTGGCATATAAAATCAGAATGCCAATCTGTTCATTTACAATAAGATATATTAGTTTCACATGGACTGAAATAATTGCAACGGCATAGCCAGTACATTCTTTTCTTCAAGCGGATTTATGGGAAAACAAATCATAATCAGAAGTTTCCTTGCTGAATGTGGAGCCCAAACCAGCTGTCTTAATCAAATGATGCAGAATGTTTAAGGGCATCTGTTAGGTATCCCAGTGTAGCCTCTTCACAAGGAGGTGGGCCTGCCATTGGGAGAAAATGCTTTCAGTGCTACTATTAGACGTCTCTCTTGGAAAATACTAATGTTTGTCTCTATTATTCTCCCCTTGCTTCCCCCCTTAATCACACCAGGCTGATCAATTCCCTTTCTTAAGGACATTTCCTTTCTTTAAATCATGTCAGAGTATATCATACTCCTCTCTCTTGAAGGCATTTTTGCAAATATATACTTCAGCACAGTAGTTCCTAGAGATTTTTGTTGCCAGTTTCTTGGGGAATGTCTTGTCATCATAACTAAAATGGAAACTTTTCTTTATAATTCTATAGTAAATATTGAAATAAATTATTTTTAGAAGTATATGAGTATATAAATGCTTTCATGAAACTAGTTAAAAAGGAGAAAAGAAAGAACCTATTTAATGATTTCAATTAGCTTTTATGACTTTAAATAAAACAAATAAATTGTTTAAAAAAAACAACAAATATAATACAGATAACCAAATTATCTTCAGCTTGCTACACAAAGTGCGGCCCATGTATTAGCAGGATAGGTAACACCTATCCTGGTTTGTAAGGAATGTGGACTCTATGGTTCCACCCCAGACCTATGGAATCAGAATCTGCATTTTAATAAGATCCTCATGTGACTTGTATGTACTCCTTTAGAACAACAGGACTGGCTCCATGTCTGAATGGTTGACATTTGTTTTAGTGATCATCACTCTTATAAAATTAAATTGTATACTGCTTAAAGATTGCAATTTCTACGGCCTTTTTCTTTCCCTTTAAAATTTAAAATGTATTCACTTTTAAAGGGTGTGCTTTGACTAATAAAAATGTCCATCTCCCCTAATCCATAAGCCATCAGCTAACGGTTGTATTAATGTATCTTTAGTTTCTACATTGAACTGTTTTTATGTTTGTGAATGTAAAATATAAATTGTGGTTATAAGATACCAAAATACCTGATTTATACTCCATATCTGTAAAATAAATAAAGGATAAAATACGAAAAAAAACTTGAAAAAAATACCAAAATACTCAATAAAAACGTGTAGAGGTTTATCATGTATTTTTTATAAAATGCCAACTGACTGGTTTAACTATAGAAACTAGCTAATTATGACAGAATTATGTGCTTATTTTAAGGTTAGGAAGATACAGTCATAACTGTTGATTTAAATAATGTGTTATGGGGAAAACTTGAAAGTTTTTTTTTTTTTTTTTGGTCTATTCTTGACTTTCTTTTCCCCCTCAGGACAATGTTTCAACAATATGCAGGTATTCCAGAATCTAACCTGTCACAAACTAAGTAAGTTTAAGAGAAGATCCTACTCATATTCCAGGTTAGTAGGCAAAAAGAAAAAAAAAAAAATCTCTGGGTGAACTTGCCTCTCCATGCATAATTTGCTATAGGAGGATGCTAAGTAAAAGACTATTTATTGTCCTATAGAATAAAAATTATAGTGAAGGAACATCAAACCAATGAGAACTGAGAAATAAGTACATCCTCCCATAATTCTCTCTCTTTTTTGCAAATCCTGTGCTTAAATATGTCAGCCATAACAGATATTTTCTTTTGATGTCAATTTTTATTTTAATTTCTATTTCGGTGAAATTGTAGAAATTGTTCATCTATTTATATCTCTCACTGTAGCCAACTCTTGATTTTATTTTTAAAAATGTTTCTGTTTATTATTTGTGCTTAAAAGTGAGTGGGAGTAAATAATATAATAAAATCTTTAGCAGGAGAAAAATTATGGTGCAGTAGGTATATAAGCCCCATAAAAGTATGTTAAAGTTAATAGTTTAATTAAAGATGTATTGGAAGTATAAAATCAACACTCACTTTCTTATTGATATAGTAGGGGTCCAGATCTTCCAGGGGTTCTGATACCATCTCTGGAGGAATGTCTCCATAAATAAATGGAAGGTTCTTTCCGGCTTCCAAGTCACTATTTGGCTTTGGTTTGTTCTCGTCATCATTGTCTTGTTCTTTTTTAGGCTTTTTGGCTTTCTCTTCTGCAGCACGTTTTTCGATAGCAGCAAGAGATTCTCTAGTAAAAAGGCGGAAGCTTTCAGGTCCCGGGGGTACCAGCAGTGCCTGTGCCATCTTTTCATCCTGCACATTTAATTACGTTTAGCTTCTTACATAAGAATTGTCTGCAATAAAGGGAAAAAGGGCATGATTTAGGAAAGCAATTGATAGGGAGGGAAAAATAAATCAACCAAATGTAACTTCGTGTTTTTTAATAATTTTTAAAAAACGCTATACACATTAAGTCATACTTTTAGTGCTACTCTGTACATTTTAACTTGGAAGCATCATTATTCAATCTAATTTTCAATAAACCAACTTTATAAATCTATCCAAAGTCTGTTCTTAATATTAATTAGCTCCATTTAGCCATTCTGCAATGTACAGTATATATATTTTAATATATCATATTGCATGTGATAAATATATACAATTTCATTTCTCAAAAAGAATCAAACAAAACATTGTAACAAGTCTGTTTTGAAACCTTTAAGCCAAAATATATTGTAGTATACTTTCAGTAAAAGAGTAACGTTTGTCAATAAAATTGCTTAAGGAACTATTATTCCTCCCTACTTTTCCCCACAAATTTCTAACTCCCCAGATAAAGAAGTACAGGTAACAATGCAATTATTGTGATACATCCTTGACTCATAAAATCTCAGCATAGGAAAGGAAGTTTGCCTAGTCCAGCCACTGTTCTGGTTGTCAGCATCATTGACAACTAATGTTCCGGGAAAAAGCTGATTACCAGCAATGGCATGGAAGCTACTGCTGCTAGAAAAAACTATACATCTTTTGATATTTATTTTCTTTTATTAAGCCAGACTCTGTTTCCTTCTAGCTTTTCACCTTGAATCCTTCTGAGACATGCTGTGAGACAATGGAGAATATGTTTATTTCCTCTTCTAGTCTGCTGCCCTTCAATTATTCCAAAACAATTTTAATATTCCTCCTGCATCTTCCATTTGTTTTAGTGGCTCTTTTCTAAACCCTGGCTCTGCTATCCGTGAGCTGTATGAGGGGATAATATAACCCCTCATTGCTTCAATCTTCATCTATAAAATGGGGATATTAGGAGAACCAATCTCCCGGGTTATTACAAGTAATAAATGAATTAAGTTTGGTATCTAGAATCGTTTCTGGAACTAGTAAGCACTATATTATTGTCAACTATCATAATCAGATTGTCTTCAGTTTTTCTATTTTCTAGCCTTTTCCCCCCTCTCTTATGGTTTGCAGCATCCTCACAATTCAAACTACTCTTGTTTAAACAAGCTCTTGCTTGATGTACTGGAATCACAACTGATCACAAGCTTCAGGGAAGAACTGAGAAGAGTAGTGTACATGGCCACTTTCAATCACGCCTATCACCTGGCTGGGAAAGGAAAGAAGGCAGACAGAGTGCTCTGCTCAATCCCCCAGGGAAGGGAAGAAAATTCTATCTGCAGGAAATATGATAGAACTGTCAAAAATACAGGAAACCAACTACATACATTTTGAAAAATAAGTATAACAGTTATTCTATTTTGCATCATGCCAAAAATCACATTTTAAAAATCAAGATAGAAAATAGAAGCAATGTCAACAAAATGCAATGACTACATCAATCATCTTGCAGAAGAACCTACAACTATGGCATTGAAGAAATCATCAAAGTCATCTGTGACATTTTCCCCATCCCTACCACCTCCTCTTCTGCATGTATTCAAGTCTCCATAGTAGTTTGTCCCTAAACAGCCTTCTAATTCTCAGCAGCTCACTACGTGGATATACTTGAGCTTACAGATGAGAGTTCTGGATCTCTTTAGGAAAAAAAAAATATAGGTTACTATGTGTTTTTCAAGTTTATATAATATCTTAATTACTAGTTCCCTGGTCTGATCCAGTGACAAAAAGTGTTTTTAACATTGGGCATGTCTTTTCTCTGAATTAGTATTTATGATATAACATTGTCATTATATTTGTTGCTACTATGAAGGTATATTCTAAATTATTTATAAAATATCAGGCTTGTCAACAGATTATACCATTTTTCCTACTAATTCTGAAAAAGAACTACTACTTTATAGTTGGGCAGGGCATTTTTTCCTCCATCAAGTGATACATGAATCAGAAGTTTTGAGAGCAATTATATTTTACTCAAAAATCAATCATTTATTTGATACCTTCTAAATTCACAGTAGACAGCACAAAATAGAACTAATGTTTTCAACCATCGTATGTCAGTTTTGATGACCACATAGTCAGTCCAAGCATTGGCTGTGTGAACTAATCACAGCTTTTATGCTTTTGAGTGCTGAAAGAGTTTTAGCATTTTTTGCAAGCCTTAAGCCAGATATGTGTAATCCACCTGTCTTACATCACCTGAAACAGCCTGACAAACAAGTCTTAAGCTCATTCTTTAGGCCATGGTTGCTTTTTTTAGGGGAGAAAAAAAGGTTACTTTTGTATTTGAGCATTCCTTTGAACTAATTTCGTTTTTTTTTTTTTATTGACAATGAAATGAAAAACACACTGCAATTGGATCGGGAGGTCTGGGTTAGTATTGAGTCAGCCTGAGTTGTGTAATATCCCTCAGCCTTCATGTCTTTAGGGCACCTCATCATAGAGGTGGCAACCCTTTGGAAGAGAGGGATAACTAATTATACTTCCATCATTTTACTTAATTAGAGTCTTCTGGTTTCAAAATAATATTAGATTTAAAATATATAACATGGAGATCTCTCAATAATCTTCACAAATTATACTGATTTTTCTGACATGACATAGAATAAGATACCATCACAAAATCATGAAAAGCTATTTACAAAGAAATAATCCTTTACCTTCTTGTTACTTATCAAAGGCCACAATAAAGAATTTGAATCTTGGTCTAAAGAAAGTGGAAAAGTCTATTTGAAATTCCCATTCTGTTGTCTCTAAGTCTTAAGAAGGTAGGCTAGTCCCAGATTCTCAGCTTTTGCCATACAAGGGGAGTTAGGGTTGGCCCAATGTTTGGATAGGCTGAGACATTAAATAATTTAATGAGTAGAGTTTCTTGTTGCTTCACCTACAGCTTTGTTGTTTAGAAACCTCTAATAGAAATCTTTGGCAGTTCTCTTTGAATTTTTTTCTTCTTCTTTCTTGTTCTTTGGGAGCTTATTATATAGAACTCTTACATAATTTTATATTCATATTAGGGCTGTCTTTAAAAATTAATCATTACTGATGTCTTGGTGTGGAATATATATTATTAGTGAATACATGTGCATTATAATTTATTCAAATATATGAAATTTAATATACCAAATTTTCTCCAGAGCTATCTTTGTAAGGACAAAAAAAGATAAGAAAAAATCTGAGGAAGTATCTTTTTGATTCAAAACCAAAGCGCCTCTGTGTGAGTAATGTAAATAAATCCATTTGTTAATCAGTAAAATGATTGTGGTTTCATATAGCCTATTTGAGGAATGAACCAAAGAATTTCAAATCTGGAAGGGATCTTTCGATGACTTGTTCAGGAAATATTTATTGAGGGACTTCCTTGTCCCTTCCCTCAAGGAGCTAACAGCCCAATGGGAGAGACAGGTGTTATATACATCATTATAATACAATTATATACAGTTGGTTATTTTCTGAGGTTCATGAAAGGGGTCATTTTGCGCCTCCCAGGGAAGGGAGAGAGGGGTATGGTTCAGGGAAG
Source organism: Tarsius wallacei (assembly GCA_963574415.1). NCBI lineage: Eukaryota > Metazoa > Chordata > Mammalia > Primates > Tarsiidae > Tarsius > Tarsius wallacei. The sequence goes on from CAUYQG010083507.1 coordinate 10,700, forward strand.
TTTTCCCAAGGAAGTGATATTGGAGAAGGTTTTGTAGACTAGTTGGAATTTGACAGGGGGTTGTTGTTGGTGGTAGCTTGGTAGGAAGACCTATCAGAAGGGACACTGAGCAGGCAGGGGGATGCATGTGTGTGGAGGCAGAGACAAGAAAGATCATGGGGAATTTGGGAAGAACTATAAGCAATGTATCATAGGTGGACACCAACCTACAAAAAAGGGAGTGTCATTAGATAAAACTGGAAAGTTAGGCAGGGTAGATTACCAAGAGTCCTATATAAACCATGAATGGGGAGTACCATAACAAATTTGAAGATTAGAAAGATGGTGGCAGGCAGTATGAAGGCTGAACAGGTAGGGAGTAGTTGTTTTCAAATGTTTTACACTCTTAGAATTATTGATGAACCTAAAGAGTTTTTGTTTTGGGGGGACTTATCTATCCATACTTATATTAAACATTAAAACAAAAATGTAAAAGATTTCATTAATTTATAAGCACTTACACGTTTATATAAACAACAAGTTGTTAATAAAAAATAACTATAATATCCAAACAGAAAGAATTTAGTGAGAAGAATGAATTTGTTTTACATTTAGGCAAATCTCTTTACCGTCTGGCCTAATAGACTACAGCTAGATTCTCATATCTGCATCTGTGTTTAATCTGATATAATATGTTGTTTTGATTAAAATATAAGAAGAAAATTCTCAAATATGTATGACTGGAAAATTGTGAATATTCTTCCCTGATATCACCTCAAAACTCTACAATTAGGATTTATTAGTTTCATTGTGAAATCTGAAACCATATTAATGAACTTTTTATCTACCTTGGCCTTTCAATAGATACTTTAACTAGTCATATATGATTTTATGCCATCATGCATGGGTTATTTTAGCATATGGCTATGCAGTTCTTCCAAATTTTGACAAATTTTCTTATATAACATTCAAAAATCACATTTGTTAATATTACCACAGATGTTATGAGCAAAGTCGTAATATATTGGGAGACTGTCAAGCTCCCAGTGACAGGTAAAAGTTTTCCATAATTCCAGCCTTCCAGTTGAAGGCTTCAGTTTTAACATTGACAACAAATATTGTCATTTGCTTTTCCTTAAATGACAGGCTTTCTCTTGTTTCATTTTTGAGAAAATATGTGCCAAAAACCAAAGTGAATAACCATAGTTTGTCATTTATTCTTTCAAGTGAAAGTGGTGCTCGATGAAAAAAAAAGTGGCTTATTCAGCTTGCGACTCAAGTAGTCACACAAGTGCTTTTCCTAGAGACAACCACGGCACTTCAGTATGCAGCAGAAATACTTTATGTATTCCTCCCATTTCATCATACATAATATTAAAAATATGTGCTCTTGAGGGTTTCAATTGAACAAAGTTAATATTTACTGCTCATCAGATATTTCTTATGTGAACTGACATTGTTTTTCTTACTGGGAGTGTATAGCAATGAAGAAAACAAGGACAGCTGCTACAGTTTGATGCTACTGCCTTGATTCCTGCTAAAGCATTAGCAGTTTTGCCCCTAAGATTTTTGCACTATCAGTGTAAGTGCCAAAACAGTGAAAAACAGGCAAATGAAACTTTGGTGTTTTTATGAAAATAGTTTAGACTTCACAGCTTCCCTTCAAAGGGCCCCAGGGATCCCCTAGTTATCTAAAATTCTACACATTGAGAATAGCTTCCCTAGAAGAAAGCAGTTGGCTGCCATTTAGTATTCCAAAGGGGAGGAAAAGGGGATCTGAGTACTCTAGTACTAAAAGGCATGGACTTGACAATTAAAACTGGATTCAAGCCCTGAGTCTGCCATGTTCTAGCAGTTTAAAAAAATTCTTTATAATCTTCAGGTTCCCTAGCCTGTATAATGGAGATAATCATAGCAATGATATTATATACTTCATAGAGTTAATGTGACATTTAAATGAGGAAATGCACCTGATGGGTGAGCACAGTGCCCAGAAGATAGTAAGCTATCAGTAAGATAGGGAGAAAAACCACAGCCAAAAGAGTGTAGTCAATGTGCAACTATAGGAGAGAGAAAAAAAACAATGAAATTTTGTTACTGGCTTGATATGAAGAGTGAATATGTTAGGAGATTAAACTCATTCCCTGGTTTCTGGCTTAAGCCACAAATTGACATGAACCCAAAAGAAAAATGGAGAAATTTTGTAAGGTTTGATAATAAATTCTGTTTGGAACCTGTTTAGTTTAAGATGCCTATGGGACAACTGGGTATGTTACTAAAATATGGGTCTGAGACTTAGGAAAGCTGTCTGGGCTAGGAAAATGTTGATTAAGGAGTTCCTGGTTGAAGCTGAAGCTAAGAATATGTGTGAAATTTCTCTGGGATAAAAGTGGAATGATAAGGAGGCAGGACTCAGGTGGCAACCAATTCTTTTTTTTTTTTTGAGTAGCAGTCTCACTCTGTCGCCCAGACTGGAGTGGTGCAGTGGCACGCTCCCGGCCACCGCAGCCTCGATCTGCTGGGCTACGGCGATCCTTCCGCCTCAGACTTACAAGTAGCTGGAACTACAGGCGCTACCACGCTTGGCTAATTTTTTATTTATTTATTTATTTTAGAGATGAGGTCTTGCCAAGTTGCCCAGGCGAGTCTCGAACCCGCGGGCTCAGGCAATCCACTTACTTCAGCCTCCCAAAGCACGGAATTACAGGCTGAGCCACCGAGCCTGGCTCCACCAATTCTTAAGTAGCAGGAACATAGGGAATATTAGACAATGAGGTTAGAATGACTACCTACATGCCAAAGAAGAATTTCCAAGATATAAATTAAAAGTAATATATTGAATTTAACAATTAGTTCAACTCTCTGCCTTTAAAATAAATGAAGAACAGGCCTAAGGAAGCCAAGGAATCTCTTCTGAAATGTCTAATGACAAGTACAAATTGTGACTTTTTTCATTATAGTTGATATGTTTGTCTTGAATCTTACTACCATATGATTCAATTTTTTAAAGACCTAAAATGTATATAAATAACTACAGAAAAATAGATTTTTATAGTTCAATCCAGTTTCCTAGATTCACATATCAGTGTGCTATGATACTAACATGAACTTCTGAAGTTACCCAGTACAATGAGTACAAAACTAATATTTGTTAATGAATCAGAATCTAGAAAAAGAAGGCATAGTAAACAATTGGGATATGCTGTGGCATTATCAAGGCAAAATATTTTTTTTCCCATTAGTCATATAGCCCTTGGGTTCTCATTTTGCCCAATTTTCCAGACGGCTTGGTGAATTGTATTGGTTTATAACATGTTATTATCAGTAGTGACTCTCTTTCTTTCTTTCTCTCTGTAGGGATTTTTATGATTATGTTGCAGACAAAATCGATTAGTTCTGGTCTGTTTCCATGGAAACAAAATTGTGTCAAAAGGCTGTAAATTTGCCATTTTCATGGATGAAAGGTTGCTCTAGTCATACAACTTGAGATATTAGGAAAAAACCCACAATTTATTTTCATGTCCTTGGTGAGGAGAGTATGAGTTATTAGGAAAGACTGGGTCCATTACAGAAGAAAGAATGCTGTTTTCTGAGTATCAATAAGAGACAGAGACTATATAGGAAAAGAATAATTTAAAAGATTGACTAACATTGTATTGAAGAAAATTTTTTTTTATTGGAATCTTCATTGTGGACTAATCATTGTCTGATATTTATCGTATATTCTCAGGTAGCATATGAGACCAACAGCATATTTTACCAAAGGCATACATAGAGCATTCAGCACATTATAATGATAACCACTGGACATACTCCAAGGCAGAATTAAATATTATTTTCTATATTTCAAAAGAGTTTTGAGATAATACCTGGTTGATGTGCCTTCCTAACCAGGCGACTATGAGGATTAAATAATATTAGGTAAAATTCTGTTGAATAATTATGTCTCAGGCATTGTCATATAATTTATGAATATTAAATCACTATTACAATCTTATGAGGTTGGTACTATTATTATTTCCATTTTACTGATCAAAAAACCTAGGTAAAGATAAAGCAAACAAAATGAGTTAATAACAAACATAAAACTCACATCTAATAGATATGTGTTCACATATATGTTAAGCACTTTGGAGTTATTTAAGGATAAATTAAAAGCCTGGACTAGCTTCTTCTGTCATGTACCTCTTACTCTCAGTGTGTTATCAAAATATTTAGCATTACTATTAGTCTGAATAAAGGTATCACCACATTATGGCCAAATACAAATAAAATCTATACATTTTTATTATTGTTCCCTTCCTATTAGCTAAACACAAGATTGCCAACACATAGATATTATTTATTAATTTGCTGTTTAAAAAGAAAATCTATTTCTGCCTTCTTCTATCTGGACTTAGTTTTTGGGTTTTTTGTTTGTTTGTTTGTTTGTTTGTTTTTTCAAGCATGAGCTCATCTCAGATAACTATCTTTTTTTTTTTTTTTTTTTTTTGAGTCAGGGTCTCACTCTGTCATCCAGGTTAGAATACAGTGGCATGATCATGATGATCATGCATACAGCAGCCTTGGCCTCCTGGGCTCAGGTGATCCTCCACCTCAGCAACTTGAATAGCTGGGACTATAGGTGCAGGCCACCCTGCCCAACTAATTTTTTGATTTTTTTGAGATGAGATTTCACTATGTTGCCCAGGCTGATCTTGAACTCCTGGGCTCAAGCAATCTGCCCTCCTCAGCCTCCCGAAGTGCCAGGCAATTATCTTGAAAATAATAATCAGTTTTTAGGAGTTGATATTTTTTGTGACTTCATCCTTATCAGATAGTTGTAAGCTTGAACAGAAAACTGCTAACTAATGACAAAAATTAATCCAACATTTTAATAAAAATCAGCATCATTGGTTGTATAAGCTCTTGAATTTTTCTACTATATGCTTGTAAACTGAAGTAAGTTGTGTGTTTGATGCCTCAATATCCATTCCACTCCAGATACCTCCATAAAGCCCTTGCCAGTCATTGGTTAAGAACCAGGTATATGATCTAATTCTGGCCCACAAAAGGTGAGGGGAATTCTGTCATGTGGGTGTCTGTAAAGATTTGTTCACTCCAAAAACAGAGACTAAACAGGAGACAGGATTGCCTGTCCTCCAGAATTGTTTCCATTGGGATATAATACATGACACTACTTCAGCTGACTTAAAACTAGGAGGGATGCCAATCTGAGGGCAAAGCTGACACACTGAGGGTGGCAGGTCACAGAGACATATTTACCCCCCTGGGCCCTTGATGGGTCGCTCAGCTCTTGGATCCCAACAACCTCTGCACTGCTTGTTCTGTTTAATAAACATCCTTCTTGACTAAGACAATTTTAGACAGTTTTTCTAGTTAGTTGCAGCTGATACACTAAATAAATAAGTACTCTTTGTTCAGTTGAAAAACTTGGCCAGTCTAGAAGCCAGCTCACAACCAAATACTAACCACATATTTGAATGTCTTTTACCCCATATAATCAGGTGAACTGTGGATCTAATTATAAATAAATAAAATAAAATTCAAAGTAAATACAATCCTAGGTAATTTACTAAACACACAGGATGAATATATCTCTTAAAAGAAAAATAAATAATAAGCCAAGTTAATCTTTCTTTCTTACAGCAATAGCCTTTGGCATCATTCCATTCCCTGTAGTCTTCTCTGCCATGTCTCCATCTATGTATTTGACTCTTTGAAGGAACAAATGGTGAAGAGGGAGAAAATCACTTCTCTGCCCTCTTTTTGTCCTGATACGGTTGTCCTTGTTGGCTAGCTGCGATTTTAGTTTACTTTCCACAAACAAATTTACACCCAGAAGTATTTTAGGTACCTTAGATAGTCACAGCACCTTTTTTCCGGAAAAATTGCAAGCCTCTTCTGGGAATTATCTCACTTGTTCTTATAATATCCCTAGAAAAGATTCTGTGCGTTTTTTCCTCTGTAAACCAGTTTGCCATGAATCCTTGACAGATATCTCATCCCTGACAAACTCTGATGTGGCTTGGCTTCAGTTTGCTTGCTCCATGATCTGTGTAGAAAGAGTACAGGTAAAGTTAGCTCACAATCTTTGACATTTAGAATGAAGTGGGATGCAGTGCTCAGGCTCTGTGTCTGGGTTTAGTTACTTTGTTTATTTACAGCCCTAGATCAAGAAAGCAGCCGTGATGCAAAGCAGGACATTTGACCCTCATAAGAAGTGTGTACCAGAATGCTCTAGGAAGAGTGGAAGTCGGAAGCGTATCCTGGCATGCTCTAGGAAGAATGGGACCAGAAACCACTGCCAGGATCCTGGAGTGGGGGTGGGGGCACTCCTCCTTTCTTTGACAACCTTGACTCATTTACTTTTTCGGAGGGCACGCTGACACTCCTGAGCATTTTTCTATTCTTCATCTCCTACTTTCTTCTTTCCTTCCCCTTTGCTTCTTTTCCTCAAATACCTCAGAACAAAGAGGCAGACTAGTGGAGCCTGTGGTCAACACTGCTATTGCAGTTCCTTATTCTAGTTCCTTTTCCTTTCCCCCTAAAACTCAGTTTGATTGGCTTACTGAGATAAGACAAATGAACCTCATTCAGTGGCTTTTATGAGTAAATTTTAGACAAACTGAAGTAAAAAGCCAGCATACTAAACCATAATATTAATCTAAATATAATAATCACATATCATATTCCTTTCAGCTAAACTAACAGCAATGGTTTAGCACAGTTAAGCCAATGAGATTATTTCAAAGGGCAGTATATGCAATTCTAAAATCAGCAATTGACATTTAAAACAATATTTACTATAATTCATTTATACAATGCTCATTAGCCAAACTGGTCTTGAATCCTCATCAATAAAACTCCCTTTACCATTAACTATGACAAAAAAAAATCAGATCTCACTTTAAAAATTTTATACGTAGTCTATGAAAATTTTGTCTCCAGATGAATTCTCTCCTAAGTCACCATTCTTTGTTCTGTCACCAGAATGATCTTACCCTTATTAAACACATATCTTACCCTTATTAAAATCTGTCAGCGACTCTCAGAATCACTTCAGCAAAGTATGCAAGTGCCTTCATGCTCTTGCCTCTGCCTCTGCTTCCTATCTCAAACTTTGTGGTGGGTTTGAATTTGAAATTATCTTAAAGTTTCAGCATTTTAGAAATTCAGGGGAAGTTCTTCATTCTACAAACGATTAAGTAACAGTATAAAGAGTGTGATAGAAACTTTACCCTGAAAAGGGTAGGTGTCACCAATTAAGGAATCCTGAAGAAAATTGCCTTAACTTTATTTTTCTTAACCCATTTCTGTTTACTATAACTGTTATTAATGTTAACAATTGAATTTCCTAGAGGTAAGTTTAATTGTTTATATTTCCTTTGGTGTTTAGTTAATCTTGATAATTTTTTTATCCCTTAAGCTCTTCTAGTCCCCAGTGTTTTTAAAATTTTCATTTTACTATAGCTTCATTGTTTTCAGCATCATTTTGCCTCTATAGTTTATCCTTCATTTCTGGCCATTTATACTATTTTCTTTTCTTTCAATTGATTTTATCTTTCTTTATACTGACAACATGATACGCCGTTTCAGAATTTTTCAGACCCATCTGGGTCATGCATTAGACTGTAAGACTTTGACTACTCAGCACTTTGTGCAAGGGCTGAAGCAAATCCAAAGCGGCTCACAGAAGAACTCATAGGCTTTCCCAGCAGGTCCCTGGCAGTACTTCCCCGTAAGGAAGAGACAGCTTTCTAGGGGTGGGAACTAGTTGGTTCTTTAACCTCTGTAATGGGGTAACAATCCTCCTTCCCATTTGCTTATTTGGTTTTAAGACTTGGGGTCCTTATCGAGGAGGTAATTCAAGTGGCTAAGTCACCAAGGTATCATAAAGTGAAATATTGGAATGTTTTCTAGAAAACAAACCATATACCACTTCTCAGGATGCTCCAGAGATTCTCCTTGTAGTGAATTTGGCCACCTTCATGGTGGTTCATATTAACTTAAAGTCTGAGATTTCTTTCTTTGTGTTATATAAAATTCATTTCTACCTTTATTTTAAAAATATTGAGGCCCAGAGTCAAATGAATATTCTAAAAGAGTAACTTCATTAACTCACAGTCTTTGATAGGTATATCATATACATTTTTTTTTTCCATTTTCATGAACTTCCTATTGCAAGAGGATTTAAAAAAAATAAGAGGTGGATATAATAAATAAAAATCAAATCCCTCCAAGTATGTGACTTAAAAGATTTGTTCATTTTTCATTCATGTATAACTCTATGTAATTTAAAAATATAAACATTTTTTCTCAAGGACTATACTCCATTGTTAAATGAAAACAAATATTAAAACTTGAACTTGGAAGCTCAGTATCCTAAAACTGAAAAGGACCTTTCAGACAATTTTGTTTCCCCAATCTAGTTTAAAGCAGTGGTTATAATTTAGCATCAGGATCACCTGGAGAACTCCTTGCTAAAACACTGCTTTCTGGGTGCCACTCCAGAGTTGCTCATTTAGTAGACATGGATGCGACCCAGATTTGCGCTTCTAACAATATACAGGTAATTCTGATATTGCTGGCCCAGGAACCACAATGCCTAGCTTACAGAATCCAGAATTTCATGTTTTTTTTTTTAAGAAATATATATACAAGTCATATTACTTTTATTTTTATGATTTCTTAAAAATGACAATCATAGCTTCTTCAGTCTCATTTATTCATTCATTTAATGCCGTGTGGTGTAATTCCTCTGAACTTGGAACCTTGAAATGATTTATGGCAGTATTTCACAGAAGCTCGCCATAGCTTTCTGTCTTCCTGCTGTCAGCCCAACTCCTGTATAGCCTATTTTCATCCCAGCAGTCAAAGTCATCTTGGGGAAACAGAAATTAAATAATATTCTTCTGCTCAGAAGACACCAGGAGCTACCCAGAAAAAAGGAAAAAAATACTAATAATTTCCTACAAGGCTTTATGGTCTGACCTTCCAGTCACCTAGTTGAACTCAACTTTTTGCACTCTCCTCCTTTCTCAGTCCTCTCTAGCCAAACTGACTTTTGACTGTCCTCTGTCTCTGAAAGAACACACATTCCTTTGCTCTGGAATGTTTTTTCTCTAGGAAGCTGAATGACTAACTTCATCTCCTACAAGTCTTGGCCAAAAGTTTACCTTCTTAAAGACACCTCCTCCCATTTCCCCTCCAATCTCTTACTGTGCTCTGTTGTTTCCACTTTATTACGTACTATACAACTTATAATGTTTATTATTCATTTATGTCTCTCCCAAGTAGCACAGAAGCTTCAGAGGGGCTGGAATATTTGCCTTTTGGGGGTCTATTTTGTTCACCAATAAATCACAAGTGTCTAGAATCGTGCATGGCACATTCTAGGTGCTCAACAAATACTTTTTTTGAATCAGTAAATTACTTAACTTTGGTTCCTCAAAAACATTAATAATTTTTATTTAAATTTACAATTTGGGAATTCAGTCTGCTCTTTAGAAAGTCATGTATTTTACTATGTCAACATATTTTCTAATAGTAACATCTAGAAAGAAAATGAAGCTGCCCACTAATAGAGAATTAAGTAAATAAAGTAACTTATATTTGTATTATACAAGTATTAGGATGAGAAAACATGAAAGGACTTAATGTAGGAACAACAAAAGTCAAAGTACCATATTTCATAATTATGTAGCCCTATTTAATCCAGACCAAAATACATACTTTAAAATCCTCTTTATCTCAAAGATAATTGTATTTCTGTGCTGTTTACTAGACTCTCTTTAAAACAAAGCAAATTGAAGATTGAATACTTTACTCAAAGTATTTTCCACTCCAAAAAACTTCAAGAAGTTATATTAATAATAATGATACAGAACATTGATTAAGCACTTGCCCCAAGTCAGGCACTGATTAGTTCATTTAATATTCACAGCAACCATATGAGATAAATTGTTGTCCTCATTTTGCAGATAAGGAAATGGTAAGGCTTAGAGAGCACAAGGTCACGTGGCTAGTAATGCTCCACCAATTCCTATGACTTTTCTCTTTGGAAAAAGTAAACAAAGTCCCTCTACAACCATTTTACAAATTGACTTATCCAGCTTCATTTTATATACTCTGTATGTACACTCTTCTCTAGTTAAATGGATCTTTTTGATATTACCTGAAAGTTCCCAGCCTCTGGTATCTGGCATTAAAAAAACTTTCCTGTTTTGGAAATATCATTTGCCACCAATTATTGCCTGTTAAAATCTTACCTACACTCCAAGGCTCATCACACCCCAATCCCAAGTCAGAAGTGGTTGTGCCTTCCTCTGAACTCTTATAGCACACATATATTGTCTTTGAAGTGTTTACAATAATTGTAATATTCTATTTCCTATTGTTATTGACGATGTGCCTTAATACTTCTACATTTACTATCAAATTCTTTGAGGTTAGACTTATTGGCTACCTACCATAATGAGCAGGAAATTATTAGATATCTGTTGGATACCATTGCCTAAAACAAGGTCTATAAATGTCCTGTCCAATGTGGTAGTCACTGGCCACATGTAGGAACAGAGCATTTGAAATGTGAGTAGGTGTAAAATTTTGAATTGATAATATTTTGGACATATTGCTTTAAATAAAATATGTCATTAGTACAGTTAATTTCACTTTTTTTTCTTTTTCTCCTTTTTTTGATGTTAGCATCTAGCAAATTTAAAAGTACATATGTGCATCTCATTGTATTTCTGTTGGATAGTGTTTGTCTTGGATGTGCCCTTACCCAACTTCATCACTCTCTTTCAAGTACTCAAATCCATAAACACATACATGAATTAAGAAAGGGGTCAATCCTCTTTTTTGAGATGTTCTAAATGGGGAAGGGGCTCTATCTGCATTGGTAGTTTTTTGATTTTGTGTAGTCAGATTGTTGCATTTATCCTTAAATCGTATGATTCTGGACTAAGAAACACCATAGTGAAAAAGCTACTTTGCCCATGAGTGAACATTCTTTGTGTGTATGTGCAGAGGAGCAGAAACCATATTTAGATCTAAGGACAACAGAATTACAGGAAGCTTTCCATTTTGAAGTAGATTGGCAACATGACAAATAGAAAGCAAAAAGCATCCTTAGAACAATCCCTGATCCATATACCTCCCTAACATCAGCCATTAGTAGAAAGCCCTATAGTTGCCCTCAGCCACATTTCTCCTACTGCTTGCTGGTACCATGTGCTTTAGGCAGTTTCTTTCCAGGCAAACACAGACTGTTTACTGACTGTAATCAAAATGACAGCGCACTGTTTTCACAACTGAGTGTTGAGAGTCGATTGCCTTTTTTACTTGGCAACCTGGAGGAAATTTAGAGCTGGGATCTTGAGGTATAACTTACATGACTATAAGATGGCGGTGCTGATTACTCCACATGTTATCTGCACTCCTTTGAGATTTAAAACAGACGATTAGGATTCATGTAGCCTGTTACAGACAGATTTCAATCACTGCCTTCAGATCAGTACAAGTGGTAGTCTACATTGGAGCACGGGATTATTTAAGTGGGTCTGAAATTCAGCTGTCAAATGATCCTTCATCAGCCAAAACCCAGTCAAATGAAGAGGCCTTCCCTACTAAGCGTGTCCCTTGAATAGATGGTTATAATGTTGCACAGTCAGATCACCTTGCACAATCAGATCGCCACAGAAGATAGTGAAACGTAGTAGAAAAATATGCCTCTACCCCCTCTGTCTTAGCAACAATATTTAATGAAAAGACAGCACAGAGAGAAAAACAGAAGGAGAGAAATAAAAGCTGCAATGCAGGCAGCCTGTATTCTAGATTTGTCTTTGCTATCACTTGCTGTGATGTATTGGGCACTCAAGATCTTTGGTATTTAGTGTCTACATCTGTAAAAAAAGAAAGGCGAGAAGGGAAATTGACGAGTTAGGTTTTAGCACCTCTTTTATCTATAGAACTCTAGCTCAGTGTCCAGACTTTGGGACACTGCTAGCTATACTCTAGATGTTCATCCTTTGGAGAAAAAAATGATTTGAGGGTATAGTAAGACCCTTATACTCTGGACAAGGGTCACTGAATCCTGTATTAGCCATGCTCCTGAGGTAGGTGTTCTATGTCTATTAGAGGATATGTTCATTATTAGAAGATGTTAGTGAACTAGATGATTGCATAGGTCTCTCTAGCTCACATTTAAACTTTTTAAATTTAAACTTTTTAAACTAATAAATAATATGATTGCGTTGAGTAGAAATAGCTTGAAGATTGGGTGCTGAAAATAATTATCTCTTGAGTCTTTTCTAACTCTAGATCTTCAATTCTGTATTTATTAAATAGTAATATCAAAAGTCTTCTCATTGGAGAAATTCTATACAAATTGCAGGTAGAAAAACAATAAAACTTTGTCTGGTTTTCAGTGAAACATGACAAGTTACTTGGTTAAATTTCCCCCAAACAGGGCCCTTGAAATAAATAAAAAGTGAAGAAAATGTCTTTCCTAGGATCTGAATTCAGGACCCCAATAGTGTATTTTTTTATCTTCAGCCTCTGAGCACATCATTGGCACCAAAATAGAGCAAGGGACTGCGTGCATTGCCCTGATTTAGGTGTGGATGATGCCACTTACTGCAGCGGGGAATGCAGAGTGGAAGGTCTCCGTGTGAAAGGGTGGAAGGGATGCTGTTCAGTGCTCAATTCTTTTGAGACTAAAGGAGAGCCAGAAGGCTACAGGTAAGAGAAAATTACATATGATGTCAACTTTTATTTTAGACTGGGATTACAGCAGCCAAACTGCTAATGAAAGCCAGGAGGACTGGTGTGGCCTGTCTGTTGATGGAGGATCTAGTAAGTAAGAAACCGACTAGAGAGGATAGCCATCCTGAGGAGGATCCTAGGAAGAGCTGAGGGAGAAGACTCCAGGAAGGATAGATGTCCTGCCATGTTCCAGGTGTGCCACCTGAACTGTTTCCTAAAGGACATGAAGGATTTGGGATCCTGATAACATTTCCTGTGCAAATTTGGACTTAGAGCTAACTCATTCTTCTTTTTAAAAAAATTTCATTTTATGATCTATAAACTTCCTAGCAGGAAAGAGAGACTTATCTGGCTGTCTTTTGCTGTGGACATGGTATGATGGGGGGAGGGGGTTAAAGTATTCACTAATGCAGTTATGAATGAAGAAAGATAGGTTTATTAAAGGATAGATATGTTGCAAAGGACACAACGAGCAAGACAACAGCAAGAGTGTCTGCTGTCTGCTGCTAACTCATTCTTTAGGTGCCACTCCCCTTTAAAAAATAATTACCTTCTTTTTTAAAAGAGCAGTTTTTGGTTTACTGAAAAATTGACTGGAAAATACAGAGAGTTCCCACATCAAGTGACCCTTTTTATGTCTTAAATATTTAGTCTTCAGCATTTGTATTCAGGAACCAATTGAGAGAATAAGTATAAAATATAAAATAAAGTATAAAATATAAAACAATTGAAAACTTCCCAAATTTAGCTTTCCTGTGGGATATGGATTGTTGGGGAAAAAAATATGCACTATTTTCTGATTAAATTGATTTCATAAAGTGTTGTCTGAAACCTGGTACAACTATAACGTGTTTAATGGGATATTTAAAAGAAAGATGTCTTACAATGACTCAGGATAATTTTAAGGTACCAAGTGAAAAAGCATATCTTACAAATGCATAGGAGATAGCTCACTATTGTTGATTAAGCACATATATTAACTCGTTTGTGTTAATTTGTATGGAGCTCTGCATCATGATTTGGATGTGCTCTGCCACTTTTCATTTACCCTTAGGCATACACTTTCCTTTTCAAAATGTACTACATGCTTTTGAATAAGAAGTTGGAATGCTTTCCCCCAAAAGAATCAAATTAGTTCTTCCAGCTGTCACCATGTTGGTGGGGGGGAATGGTTATATCAGTCATAAATTATTCACTTTCTATACTGATTAATTTAAGGTGACCCTTCTTCAAAAAAGCATTCTTCTCTGATTCAGACTTTCATTCATATTAATATCTTAATGGTTTATTATTTATAATTTCATTGCAGACTGCCAAAATACTTAGTGTATAAAAGTAGGATGTCATTTTTTTTCTTGATGTAATTTTTTTTTAAAGTAAATGATCCAATCCCAGTGGAAGAACACAAGCGCTGTGTCACAGATGTTCATTATGAGCCTGGCCTTGACCATGATATTGTATTTCTTCTGTTTACCAGATAAGTACCAGCCACCTGCCTCAAAATATGGATAGTCTCATACTGAGATTGAACATAACTGTTCTATATGATGATTTTACTGACCAGGTTGACAGCATGTTAGAGGTGGGTGAAGAAAGCATAGTTAAATATTAATATTCAGTGATGATTCTCCAGGGGGAGACTTTAAGAGATAATCTGCTCTGAAGGACACAGAAATTGTCCTCTGTCTCCTCTCCAGCTATGGAAAGGACTGTGGGAAACCAACATGAAATAGCAACTGAGGTGTTACCCAGGAAATGTCTCCTTAAAGAGCTGACTCATCTTAGGAATGAGAATCTTTTTAAGAAACGCAGTTAATTATTAATTTTGTTTAGCCATTAGATTAATTAACTTATTTCTCAGATATGCCATTTTCTGAAAATGTCCTCTAAAATGCATTTTGGCTTTACAATTGTTGGTTTACAGAATCTGCCTTTCCTCAAAATCTGTCAAAATTGCCATTTCAAAAAATTAAAAATCATAGGGTTTTGTTTATAGCTGGTTGACTTAGACATTCAAAAAGTATCTTTCAATATACCTACTCTTATTTGATTATTTAAGACTCAATTCTCAAGACAACAATTAATAAGATACAGAATAAAAATCTATGGTTGTACAAACTGAAGTTATGGATGCTTACTTCCAAGTCTGCACAACTGTTTGTATGGTTAGCTTGCAAAAAATACTATAACCTGCAGCTGGGTCAACTTTCAAACAGAAATAAGGGTAAGAAATTAACAATTTTAAATATAAAACTATTTAAACACATAGAATAAATGCCAGCTTGTTCAACCAAGGGAGTAATGGACACCAGTGTATGTTTTGTTATTTTCTTAAGTATTTGCATAGTGTATTTACTTAACACATGCCCACTAGTTAGCATTTTGAAAAGCATTTGTCAGCTATCTTTCACTTCTCTAGCCAATTTTTCATGGACTTCTTTTATTTTTCTCTGCTTTCCTCTAACCAATTGTTTTTCAAACCTGGCTGCACATTTGAACTATACTTGCAGACCTTTTAAACAAACACTGATACCCATACTCAGCACCAGAGAATCTAATTGAATTGGCCAAAGGTGGAACCAAGCATTGCTCTTTTTTAAGTCTCCCAAGTGATTCTGATGTGCATCCACAGCTGTGGGCCACTGTGAAGAAGCCCATGGTACCCATTCTACCTCTTTTTGTTTTCTTTCAACATGTTTGCATATCTCTTTCTCTTCAGCTATATTTTTTCTTCTGTCGTTTTTATTAGTGAGGTTTTACAAATCAAATTTTTTTTGGTATCCTATTTTGTTTGTTTCTTTCTGATTTTCCATTTACTAGTCAAGATGTTCTCATTCCAGGTACATATATTTGATTTGCATTTTTATCACTATTACTTAGGTTTTATGTCAATGAAAGAAAACAAAATATGATTGCAAATTATATTTTCGCCTGTTCTTCCAATACTAGATTAATTGTACACAGTAATTTTTTGTATAAATATAGAAAGACTTTTACTAGAACCTAATGCAACTGTTATTAAGAAGGGATTTATTTTTAACTGTAATCATTATTGACTATGATTAAAGATAATAAAAAAGTTTAGAACTTTGAGACCATATAGTATTCAAATATCTAAATACCCTAGCAATAATATTTTCCATTTCACGACTAAAGGAGATATGTTTGCCTGAAATTTTAAGCTTTAAAGACAAAATTCAATCGCTCAAGAATAGAGCAGAAGTGGGAATATTACATACTGCAGCAAACAGCACATCAGAAGCAAGATATTGCCAGCAAAGGAAGCATTAATAACAATGGGGAAGAAAAGAAGAAGAAGAAAAAGAATCTATGATGCTAAATGCTATGGTGATGTAAAAATCAGAAAGAAAAACAGAAACCAAGGAGGTCATGCATGGATTCAAGGATTTAAAATAAAACAAACTGAGCCCAGAGTAGTAGAAAAAATATTTGAGTACCAGTGTGGCTGTGCTTCTAAATATGGACAAGCAGTTTCCTTGCCATGAGATTTTATTTTCCCTCACTGGCAAAAATACTGGTTGGATTAGCAAAGAAAAAACCAGAAACCAAAAACCTGGCTATTCTTGGCCAGATTCTGCCTATTGATATGTTTTACTGGATCTATCTGAAATTGTAAATAATTTGAAATCGATGAGAATATTTAACAAGAGAGAAATCTCTGCTGAAAATCTGGGTTTTCAAGCTTCTTCAGAGAAGTTATTTAACAATTTCCAAGCCCTGAGAAGTTTCCCCTTTTTAGAAGCATGTATACAATTTCTAGTTTTTAAGTCCCAGCCTGAATGACTTCACTGATTTCTCTTACCCATTTTGCCTATGTAGAGATTTATGTTTGCTTCTTCTAGAATTTATTCTTTAAGGTCATTTCCAACCACGAATATAAGTTCCATGAAAAGAAACTGCTCAGAATACTTGGAAACATATTTAGTTAGGTAGAACAAAAATAACTTATACAGAGAAAAATAAATGTCAGAAACACCAAGGAGACTGAGAAACTAGCAAACAGGTGACTAGTTTTCAACTAGAGGCTTAAGCCCACTGATTATGCCCTGTTAAGTCTTACGCAAAAATATGTCGGATTCTAGGCCAGAAGCACAATGTCACTCCTTAGAAACAGGAAAATGGAGTTTAGTGAAGTATTCTAGTTCAAACTCTTGGGAAAGGAAAAGGACAAAATGTTCTGTACAGCCCAAGTGAGAAAAAAGTATATTCTGAATATCAGGAGATTAAAATTCCCAAAAGGGAACTTCTTGGCAGAAAATGGCCAAAGTTATTTAAGGAGTGACTTCCCATCTTTGAATTCACCCATTGAATAAAACAATATTAAACCAGTCTTTAATAATTTAGGTACCATCATTTCTCTCACTTTGATCCAGCACAGAGCCTAATCATGAAGGGCTCTCTATATGCAGTCTCCAAGAAAATGAAAACCTAATTCGATTATTACAGAAATAACTCTAGGTTTTTATAAGGTTTCTTTGAATTAAACTAAACCCTGAAAATTCATTTATACAACCACCTCAGCATATGTTTACGTGCACAGTGTTTTAATATTGTAAACCTGCTTAGAAGTTGTCCTTTATTTGTAAATCTTGGGAAAACCCTTCTATACAATTCTTTTCAGAATGTCCTTTTCAATTCAAATTTGGAGGGAAAAGAGGCGGGATATTAAAAAATTAATAAATACTTGGCACATTGAAACTTGTGGTATCCAGTTGAGTAGGTATTCACATAAATTTTAAAGAACTCTTCTACTGCAGCTAATTATGTGTCTGCATGTAGATTCAGATTTCAGACATCCAAAGAGCTGGTGCCTGTCAGGCAGTTTATAGAACAAAGTATGTCTGTGCTTAGCAAAGAGCAATATTTTACCTATTGCAGTATTAAGTGAAAAGTAACACTATTCTGCTCTGAAATTGGTGTCTATATTTGTTATACCCTATAAAAGTGTGACCAAAGAATGTGTTAACTTCATCCCAGACTGAAAAATATCATCAGGTAAAGCTGATCTAAAAGAATAGCTTCTTAATCAAAGATAAATGTGTAAACTTGCAACACAAAGCAACAATATGATTGGCTTTCTTCCCAAATTTTATACTACCTCAAAGAACAATCTGCTTCAAGAAGTGGTAGTTCAGATGTCAGGTACTATGTTGATTTGCCATAAAAGTTGTTTATGAATAAAATTTAAACATGAATTTTGAAAATAAAAGCAAAGATAAGTTAAAATTAAAATTAACCAAAACTTAAAAATAGAACCTAAAAGTATAGACATGAACTGTTAATGTCTTAAATTATGTTTCAGCAGTAGATGGGTAATTAATCTTCATAGTTTTGGAAAACTGGTAAAGCAACCATCAATATTAAGGTGGGAATGAATAATGTATTTTTAGATGATAAATGAAACATTAATTCCCAACCTTCAATGAGTTCACAACGTTTCTATACATGAATGATGAGAAAAAAGTAATCTGCACAGCCAGTCACATGAAGAAATTTTACCACTTAGTTCCATGTTCATTTTCACTATCTAATCACCTGTTTATATAGATCTTTAAATGTGTATGCTTATGAATGCTTTCAGTTAACTTCAACCCTAAAAATAAGAACCCCAAGAGCTAAGAGTGACCTAGAGCCAAGGGCAACAGACCAGAAACAAATTCCAAGCACATCATTTGTCTAGTTGAGAAAGCTTATCCTCACATTTTAAACCACCCAAGCTCTTAGCCATCTCAGATCTGCCTAATCATAGGTCCATTAAGTCATCTTGGTTGTCACAAAGATGAAGCTGACAGCGTAGTTACTTGAGTCAGTTTAAGGAGGCCCAGGGTGGTTGAAGGGGAAGATTAGGAGGCCTGGGGTGCTGAAAGGTCATTCCAATTCTAACTCCCAAAGACCCCAGTAGCACACAGCTGTCAGGAGCACAAAGCTGCACTTAGAAACAACCTTTGGAAGGAAGCAGGGATTTTGCAGTATGTCAATCATCTCATAAGGCACAATTTGCCTTTCCACCTTTTATCATACTGTTAATAGAATTGAAACAGTAGAGAGTTCATAAATTGATCACATAGTCGAGACTTTCCTGAAATTTAGGCTCAGTAATCTGGTGATCATAGTAGAAATTACCTGGCATTTAAATGTGGTTTTAGGTGAAACCTAGGCTACTTTTGTGAATCTTTGTAGAAGTCTTTTGTCTAACACATGGGTTCCCAACCCCGAGGGACCACGGACCGGCACCTGTCCGTGGCCTGTTAGAAACTGGGCCGCACAGCAGGAAGTGAGCTGTGGCTGAGCCAGCAAAGTTTCATCTGTATTTACAGCCACTCCCCATCACTCACATTACTGTCTGAACTCCATCTTCTGCCAGATCAGTGGCGTTAGATTCTCATAGGGACACGAACCCTATTGTGAACAGCGCATACCAGGGATCTAGGTTGCTTGCTCCTTGTTAGAATCTAATGCTACTGCTGATCTGCAGAATAAATGTAATGTACTTGAATCATCCTGAAACCATTCTCCCAGCCCCATCTCATGGAAAAAAATTGTCGTCCATGAAGCCGGTCCCTTATGTCAAATAGGTTGGGGACTGCTGGTCTAACAGGTATGTCCTATTAAGGCAAAGTGAAACAAAGCCTCTTGCCTCTATTTTGATAAAAAGAAAAAAAGTTTTTGAAATGGAGTCCATGATAACATGTCACTGAGTATAAAGAGCTGTCCTCTACAAGATACTGTGAAAGTTCTATAAACTGTCCAGGAAATGCCCAGGATGTTAGCACTTATGGATATTATTATAGGTAACACATTTGTTGTTATTGTTTCAGCAGGAGAACTCTTCAGGATGAGAATTATTCACTTTTCAGTCACAGAATTTCTTAGCAGTTTCATTCTATCCTTCCTGTTGTGCTGGAAGACATTTCACCAGCACTAATAGCAATGGTAACATAAAAACTTATGTCTTTATTTTTGTCCCATTCCTTTTGATGGGGTTAGGAAGGCAGAGGGAAAGAGGAAAGAGTGATGTAATCAAGTTCCAGGATCTACACAAAGCACTGAACAGACATTATTTTAGTTACACAATTCTCTAACATCGGCATTATTATCACTATGTTATAGATGGTGGAATAGAGGATCAGAAAGTGTAATAGAGGATCAGAAAGTTTAATTTATCAAATAATATAGGAGATAAAATTTCACCTGCCAAGCTCTTGCTCTTAACCACTTCTCCATTTTGCTCCCTACTTGTTTCTACCACAAAAGGAACTGGTCAAGAATCTTTAAAACATCCCAATTCCTCTATCTCTACTCTCATATTTAGCACCATTAATCATAATACACAACACAGTGAGTCAGTTAAAGTTGTATCATAATTAAGCTGAGAAACCAACTGGAGGAAATCCAGATAAATTAGAATCCAATAATTTAAAAAATGAAAGGTGTTCTTATATATTTTTTATTCTAATTTTCATCCTTTACAGGCAAGGAAAATGCACTTCAGTGATACTTGGTGTCTTTTCTCAGGCAACAAAACTCATTAGTAGTAGAACTTAAACTGGAACCCAAGACTTTCAGCTCAGAGTTCAACATATTTATCTTTACTATACAAATTACAGTGTTGTTCTTGACTTTACAAATGAAATCGCCATTAGAGTCTTTTAAAGAATAGGATACTCAAATTTATTTGACATATAATTTAATTAAAACAGATTTGACTTCTAAAAATTTTGAAAGGGTGCATTTTGTGAAGTGAAGAACTCATTGTGCATTTGAGCTTTACATTGTAACCATATATAAATAGGTGAACAACTAGGAGATCACTGCAACTATACCAAAGGGGGGGTGAGGGGAGAGCTATCTTGGGCCAAAATACAAGCATTCATTCACAGTTGCAAACCAATTCAATCAAGAGCACCTCTGGTGTTTATACAGGACAAAGTTACTCACAGTCAGTCACCTGTAGAGAAGCATGGTGTGCACAATATACTGAAGTCAATTAACAGCCATTTTTGAGAACCCTGCCCAAAGAGACAGTTTCTTTATATCCTATGGTGGATGCTCTTAAATATACAAGACCCAGGCCTTTCCTCTCAGGCAACCACTATTTTGAAATGTTTTCAGGGAGACTATTATTGCTACTCAGTGAAAAATGTTAAGTGAGATATCAATATTTTCTTACCATATCATTAGAAATTACAGTTCAGAGGCCACAAGTTCTATTTTCAAAGCCCTTTTAACTGGTACCAACTGGAAGCCTCTGCTTGAAATCAGAAGTCTTTTTTTCCTATATACTGTTTAAAGTGAATATGATAAAGTGTGTCCATGCTCATTCCTACAAGCACTATGTCTTTATCTTTGTCCTCATAAGCCATATTATACTACCTGTTGTTTTTTTAAAAGCCTGTATGATTTTTAAAATTTGTCTTTGAATTAATTATACCTATAGATTTTCTGACAATCTCTTATTCTAATTATATGATTACTAACTGAATGAAACACTTAAGGTTATGATAGAAAGTATTTTAAAGACAACCACAAAAAAATGTAGATCATAAATGATGTATATTATTGTTTTTTGGCTCAAGTGATTCTTACTGGTCATTAATAATAATAGTAACAATAATAATAACCAGTTATTAAATCTACACAGAAAAAAATAAACCGAAATCTACCAAGTTTATGGGACAATTAGTCAAGGAGATGTAATATCCTTTAAATCAATACATTAAAAGGTAAACATTTACTATAAAATGAACATATTAAAGGATAAAGAAACAGCATATTATGGACATATAGGAATCATTTTATTATGTGAAGGTTAAAACCTGTTTTTAATGGTTAGTATTGATACTCTTTCCTCTATGAAAACAGATTTTAGGAAAAACAATAATGTGTTTTAAATAGCCAAACACCTCTATATTGTGTCACTCTCTATATGCATGGCCTCTCCAAAGCTGTTAAATAAAAAAATAAAGCACAAGAATGATAGTTCCAGTTTCACTATACATTTATGTTTAAAAAAATACTGAGCATACTAGGCATTTAATAGGTGATATACAGTCAGGAAACCCACTAGGTTAGCTTTAAGTGTAATAAAATATTTTCTCTAAATACAATGAATCATAAACATCTGCAGGTTTGAAAAACACAAGATCATTGATGCCTAGTCTGTTCCATAAGTCACCATTTCTAGACAGAGGCTTTATTTCCTTTGCAAGATAAAGAAATAGTAAGCAGTTTACACATCAAATGATGTCTTTGGTTCCTATAATTTACATTGAAACAACATTGGGTTAAAAATAGCAGCTTGAATATGATTTTAAAATGAGAAAATGACCTGGCGGCTAGCTTCTATGGTGCAGATAATTAAATGTTTTGTCAGCTTACCTGATAAAACAGAGCCTTGCGAATCACAGAATAACAAAGCCCAGCATCCAAGATGGTTAGAGCATAATGTGCCTTCTCCTGCAGTTGTTCAGATTTTTGGTCCCAGAGGTTTACAAATTAATTATAGTTTTTTTTTCTTTCTTTCTCTGTGGACAAGAAAACAAAGAGACCTTTCCAGAATCCTCTCTGCTTATGCCTCCGCTTCCTGTTCTGAGATTCACTCTATGGTACCCAACATATATCAGAAAACAGCTTTGAGAGGGGGAAAAAAAAAAAAAAGAAAGAAAGGCTGACAGCACTCAACGTGGTACCGCCATCTACTGGTAGACACACAGAATTGAACAAAAGAAAAAAATTCCCATTATCCTCTACCATAGGGAGGAAGGTAAACCTGTATGGCAGTTTGTTAATCATGAAAGTGCCCCAAGATGACAACAGCGAGGTGATGCGAAATAAAATTTCCTAACACACTAAAAAAATGTAACCTACCTACTACATATGAGTATGCATATTTGGTTTTGCATATTCGGTTATTTGCACCTCACTATTTTTTCTACATTTTATCACTTTGTTGTTTCACCAACTTCTTTCACCCATAAACTACTACAATTTAAAATAAACCTATAAACTTTTGTTGGAAAATTAGGTTTTAGATTACATTACACCTTACAAGTAGAGTTCTTTAAAACCTCTTTTATTGCCTACTCTTGTCTTCTGAAAACTTTTTGTCTTTATGGGTTGAGTGATTTTAAAAAGGGATCAATCTGATTCTGTAGAGAACAGTGTAATATATATTCACTAAGAGTCTTTTTGTTGCTTTCTGGTAAAATATTCATAAGAAACATCTAAATTTGGAAAAATATTCCAATATTTAGTGAACCTAACTAATTTAGAGCTTTGGATTTTTATTTTATTTTATTTTTTTGGTTTTTGTTTGTTTGTTTGTTTTGAGTTAGAGTCTCACTCCATCGCCCAGACTGGAGTGCAGTGGCCGGGAGCGGCCACCGCAGCCTCGACCTGCTGGGCTCCGGCGATCCTTCCGCCTCAGCCTTCCAAGTAGCTGGAACTACAGGCGTGCACTACCATGCCCGACTAATTTTTTTGATTTATTGTAGAGATGAGGTCTCGCCAAGTTGGCCAGGCGGGTCTCGAACCCGCAGGCTCAGGCAATCCACTCACCTCAGCCTCCCAAGGCGTGGGATTACAGGCTGAGCCACCGAGCCCGGCTTGGATTATTTTTGTATGTGTATATGATAGCAGGAACAGTTGAAATTCATCTTAAATAAGATCATTCAAATCAATGATTTATATTATATGTCTTTAAAATACTTAAGAAAACATATTTATTAGGATATTGAAGCATACATTTCATTTGACTTTTCACTCAGCAAAAAATCTATAATTTATTAGCATTTATCATCAACTAATTAAACATGTTCATATTGATAGGACAACTATATGGATTGACAACAACTAAGTCAGGCATTATTTTAGATTTGAAAAGAGAAAGATAGAAACACAGTGTATGTCATTAAGGAGCTCATATCATGAAGACAGACAAATATAGCTAGTACCGTATTTTCAATCCATGTGCTCAAGAAATGTTATTTACATACATTGTTTTTAATTATAGCCCCCATTTTTCCTGATGGCAGAAAAATAAATCTATTCAGTTCCATGCAAACTAAATCAATTGAGACTTTTCCCAGTGATTTCAGGTTGACATTAAACCAATGCACAATTTTCCTCTTCCATCTCTCCTTCTCACCGAGACTGATCTAAGTTCAGGAATATATCTACATATATGGAAAAAACCCCACAGAATGTGGTCCCTTGCTCTCCCTTGTTCCATGTGGGCATCCACTGGCCTGTTGAATCCTGCCTGAGTCATGAGCATTATTATTCTTCCACATCTACCGATGTACCCACAATCCCATGTGGCCCCAGGAATACTGTCCATCCAGGTTTGTATGGCAGGATCTCCTCTTGTCAGCTCTTCCTCTCAGGTAACTTTTGCTCCCATTTTTGGAGGTGGAGGGGAAAAACAAACAAACAAACAAACAAAAAAACAAGCAGCATCTTCCCAGGATCACTCAGGGCTGTAATTAACTGACTTAAGCCCTCCTCCCTCCCCCAGGAATCCCACACAGCCATTTCTCTTCTGCAGTTTCTAACCTAGGGGATATAAAGCACTCTGTGGGCTGCAGGCAAGTAAGGCACAATCTCTGCTTACACTAGAGTAGCACAACTTCTCGCCTTTCCAACTTTTTGGCTAATCCTGGGTGGGCAGACTATATGGGGGCCCTTATCAGAGAGACTGCTTGGGTTGGACTCCCTTGCTTCCCCACAAACTTTTTTTTAGCCTCAAAAGAATTTTGCTTAGATTTTTTTTTTCCTGTGCCAGAGGTATACTGGATCCACATGTTTTCTTCTTAAATCTTTCTGTTTTAACTCTAATGTATAAAACAGTTTATTAGGGCTGCCATAACACAGACATTTATTGTCTCACAGTTCTGGTGGCTAGAAGACCAGAATCAAAGTGTCAGCAGGATCATACTTCCGCAGAAATCTCTAGGAGAAGCATCCTCGTTTGCCTCTTTTAGCTTCTGGTAGCCTGAGATATTCCTGGGCTTGTGGTAGCATAGTCTCAATCTCAATATGCCTTAACATGATGTTAACCCTTTATCTCTTCACACAGTCCTTTCTCCTGTGCATGCCTATGTTTCCAAATTTTTCCTTTAGGGTCCTTTAGGGTAAATATTCTATTTCCAAATAAGGATATATTCTGAGTTACCAAGGGTGAGAACATTTTTGAGGGAGAGGTCGCAATTCAACCTCTAACACCTAAATGAAAACCTTTTGGATTTAAAGCACAAAAATTTGACAATTCTTTTGTCTGTTTCTGGTAGCAATTCTACTCAAGTTATAATAGCCTTGGTATCTGGGCAGAATTTGGGAGTGTAGGGGACTGGGGAAAGAGCGTCAGGAGTACTGAAGGAATTCAGTAGTAGTAATAACAATAACAAAACTAACACTGCCTGTAATCCCAGCACCTTGGGAGGCGGAGACAAAGGATTGCCTGGGCCCGCCTGGGCAATTTGGTAAGACCTGTCTCTACAATAAATCACAGAAAAAACTAGCTGGACATTGTGGCCTGCTCCTGTAGTTCCAGCTACTTGGAAGGCTGAGGCAGAAGGATTGCCTAAACCCAGCAAGTGGAGGCTGCAGTGGCCATGAGTGTGCCACTACACTCCAGCCTGGGTAATAACAGTGAGACTCCAACTCCAAAAAAAAAAAACCAAAACCAAAAGAAACAAAACTAACACTTATGGGTGATATGTGCCAGACACTATTCTAAGCACTTTACACATAGTCACATAACCTTTATATGAGGTTTATTATGCACATTTTACAGTTGAAGAAGCAATGAAATATGGCTAGTACTTCAGTCAATACAGCAGTTAGTACTTTACATATCATCCCAACACACAAACAATCAGAATAGGGAAAGATAACTCTTACGATACAAATATTCACCAGGCGCTGGAAGAGCATGGAGGAAAAAATAAGCTTCCACTAATTTAGAACCATTACTATTCACGCCTTTAGTGAAAATGTATGACATTTTATTGTTTCATTGTATACATTTTCTATCATGAAAGATATCTATTTTCTAGAGATGTTTAACTTTTTTTCCCTAATTACAGACAAATTATCCCTGCTCATCACCTCTTAATTAAATATTTATTAACTACCAGTCCCTACCCCTCCATACCGATTTTACCACTGATAATAATATTTAGTAGAATATTCATCCCAATGCCACTTTAGTCTACCTAGATATCCCAGTGAGTTTCCTGATTGTGTCTTCTGGGGAGTTGATTTTTCTCAGGTGTTATAAAGCCATATTTTAATGAGAGTTGGTTTGAAGAAAATAAGAAAAGCAAATGAGAATCACTGTGGCAGTACACCTCATAGCAAAAAAGGAAAAACAAATGCCAGCAAAGAAACCTTTACTCTTTGTTGCTGAAAAAACCAATTTGATGTTGTCATTGTAAATAGAAAATTAGAAAAAGGAAGAGTGACAAGAAGGATGACATTATTTGCTATGATTCTAACTTCATTGTGACTTTTATATGTCTCTTCTGCAGTTGGAATGATATATAATTTTCAGGTCTTCAGTAAGGGGGACCTGAGAAGATTTAGGTGAAATACTCATTGATTACAAACACAGGCTTCTGAAATCTTAGTGGTATCTGACTATACTTTATAAACATAGCCTGCATATATCACAGAAATTCAGAATAGAATTAGTAGTTTATAGTTGAGACTTTGGGGTTAATTTCTTTTCCTTTTTCTTTCTTTTTTTTTTTTTTTGAGTTGGAGTCTCACTCTGTCGCCCAGACTGGAGTGCAGTGGCCGCTCCTGGCCACCGCAGCCTCGCCTTGCTGAGCTTCGGTGATCCTTCCGCCTCAGCCTTCCAAGTAGTTACAACTACAGGCACGCGCTACCACGCCCAGCTAATTTTTTTTTTTTTTAAATTTTATTGTAGAGATGAGGTCTCGCCAAGTTGCCCAGGCGGGTCTCGAACCCGCGGGCTCAGGCAATTCACTCACCTCAGCCTCCCAAAGCACGGGATTACAGGCTGAGCCACCGAGTCCGGCGGGGTTAATTTCTTTATCTCTTCAGCTTCTGGTTCCTCTAGGTCTTTAGAGGTTTTGTGAGTAGGAGCTATAACTATGGCCAACTTTATCTGATTTTATAAGCAACATAACCAATAATGATTTTTCATAATATCTACAGACTTTATGAGAAGATTCCCAGACTCTGGCCTCATTTTCTTATTTCGTAGACCATTATTTCCAAAACTATGTTTAAAAGAACACTATGAGGACTATGTTGGACTATGAGGCACCACTATACATCCACTAGAATGGTTAAAGTGTAAAAGGCTGATAATAGCGTTTGTGAGAACATGGAGCTACGGAAGCTCTCATATACTGCTAGTGGGAATGAAGATTAGTGCAACCACTTTGAAAAACAGTTTAAAATTATCAGCTGGAGATTAACTTAAGTGTAATTTATGAGCCAGTGTTACTCTTAGGCATTTACTTGGCAAATGTCCTTATGTACAAGAATGTTCACAACTGCATTATTGAAAACAGGTCAAATGAGAAAGAACTCAAATATCCATCAAGAGGAAAATAAATGAAAATGAAGGAACTATAGTTACCCACTGACACATGATAAATTTCACAAATATAAAGCTGAGTAGAAAGAAGAT
This sequence comes from Tarsius wallacei, assembly GCA_963574415.1. Classification (NCBI taxonomy): domain Eukaryota; kingdom Metazoa; phylum Chordata; class Mammalia; order Primates; family Tarsiidae; genus Tarsius; species Tarsius wallacei. Next base: position 38,130 of record CAUYQG010083507.1, read on the forward strand.
AGACACACATAAACAGAACATTATGATCCTAATTATTATATTTAAAAACAGATAACATAAACTCTAATATTGGAAGTAAGAATAGTAGTTTCTCTTGAGATAAGAGAGTCTTTGGCAAGGATTGGTTGATAGGGGCAGGTAAGGGGCCAGGAAATTCATTTGATCCTACTTCTTGACTGGGGTGGTATTTTTACAGGAATTCACTTCATGGTAATTCATTGAGCCAAATGTTTGTTTTGGGCATCTTTTGTATGTGGATTATATTTCAGATTGAAAAGAACACACATTCGTGATTTGACAGTTGTCATTTCTGGGGAGGAAAAGAGGAATAAAAGGTGAAAAATGTGGAATTTTCATGATTTGATCTGTATATTTCTGTTCTATTTGAACCTTGTACACATACATTAGTGCATCGTTAATGTAATTTTCAGAAAATAAATTCATTAAAAGTACATTAATATGTACCTTAATCCCATTTTATTCATCTCTAAGTTGTTCTCTTTTTAAATGGAGTCTAGAGAGATCTTATCTGCTATTTTAAGTTGAGACTATCCTGGAATTTCTTTGCTTCCATAAAATCTTATTCAAGCTGATACTCAGTTTTCATGCTTCTGTCTTCAGTTGCCTTGTTAACAAAATTACTTTCCACGTGCTTGCATTTATGTTAAATAAGCATAAATTAATTTACATTATGCTGTCTCTACTTTTACACCTCTATAGTCCATTTTAGATTGGAATCTCCAGATTGTAAATAGTGAGACTAACTCACTTTTGCCCAGTTTCTAAAATATAAGATGTCATTAATTATAAAAAGAAATAAATGATCTTCTTCTGATTAAAGATAATGAAATACTTGTTCTCTATTCCATATTTTTCCTTCAGAATACCTCAACAGTTAAGAAGAGTAGATATTTATTTTTCACATTTTTCAGGTGAGAAAAATTGGTACAGAAATGTGAAAATAGATGGTGATAAAAACTGACTAGAAAAGCAAGATAATTGCCAGTTTAAAATCTACACACTAGACAATATGGTTTTATATCAAGGACTCAAATATTCCAGATGTAATAACTGCAAATTATTGTTTATTAGGTATGCTTGAATTCATTAATATGAAACTATTAAAAAATTTTATTGTAAAAGAACAATAGAGTAAAATACACTCAATTTTCACGTGATTTCCAATATAGATTACTTTCTGTGCTGTAGCTACTGCAATTGCAATTTTGTGATAGTACCTTGGGCCACTATACCTTTTTTAGTTGCTGTATCCTATGTTTGGAATTACTTTCCTCTATTGCCTTCCGTATCCCCTTTTCTCATCAATGCCTGGCCAACTACTATTTATTCTTGAAGACCCAGTTAGGGTAATGAACCTGATAGCCTGTCCTGCTCATCCCAAGTGGAAGGCATCAATTTAACTAAACTGCCTTTCATACTGTTATACACATTGAATAGAGGAGAAGATGATTCATCCATCCAAATGACTGAATATTTTCAGGTGCTTATAAATGCCTGTTATTTACCATATGGCTTCATTAAGAAAAGACAAGTGTGAAACAGATAAGGACAGGTACTGGGAGATGCACTTTCTCTGCTTCTCCCAGGAATGATCACTGGATAATCTGTTTACACATATGCATTCACACTTCCACTCTAGGGCTTTGTGACTAAGCAACAGGCCTTTTTTTTTTATCCTATGCAAATTTTGTTAGTGTGACACTGTCAGACTGTCAGATCATCTGAGCTAAAGGGAAAAATACATTGTTGTTTTTTCCATGAGTCCATAGCATCTATTGCTAATTATAAGCAAGCAGTAAGACAATGCACTCATACAATCTCTCATTCTGTCTTCTAAAATTTAGTGGATACAAATAACCAACCATTTCCAAATCTTTACATGATTAGGTTAATATGAGAAGAATTAAGATGCTAATATATGGCCAGGCTCAGTGGCTCAGCCTGTAATCCCAGCGCTTTGGGAGGCTGAGGTGAGTGAATTGCCTGAGCCCGTGGGTTCGAGACCCGCCTGGGCAGCTTGGCGAGACCTCATCTCTACAATAAATAAAAAATTAGCCGGGCGTGGTAGTGCGCACCTGTAATTCCAGCTACTCGGAAGGCTGAGGCAGAAGGATCGCTGGAGCCCAGCAGGTCGAGACTGCAGTGGCCAGGAGTGGCCACTGCACTCCAGTCTGGGTGACAAAGTGAGTCTCCAACCCCTCCCCAAAAAGATGTTAATATATTATTTTCTATATTTTTTGAAAATATTTGCTTGTGTTATATTTGCAGATTACATTATATTTTTACTCTTTGTTTAGCATTATTTAATACTAAAACAATCAAATAGGAAACTATGCTTAGAAAACATATTTTTTAAGTCTAAAGGATGCATCATTTTGAAAAACTTTATTATATGTAAGATGCATTTTAATTTAATTCAATTTTAAAAGACAAGATCTAACATCCAGGATCTACAAGGAACTCAAACATGCCAAAAGGAAGAAAACAAACAGCCCCATTAAAAAGTGGGCAAAAGACATTAATAGACACTTCTCAAAAGAAGACATACGGGCAGCCAACAGACATATGAAAAAGTGCTCAGCCTCACTAATCATCAGAGAAATGCAAACCAAAACCACACTGAGATAACACCTAACTCCAGTAAGAATGGCCATTATTAATAAAACAAAAAACAGCCGGGCTCGGTGGCTCAGCCTGTAATCCCGCGCTTTGGGAGGCTAAGGTGAGTGAATTGCCTGAGCCCGCGGGTTCGAGACCCACCTAGGCAACTTGGCAAGACCTCATCTCTACAATAAATACAAAAAAAAAAAAACAAAACTAGCTAGGCGTGGTAGCGCGCGCCTGTAGTTCCAGCTACTTGGAAGGCTGAGGTGGAAGGATTGCCAGAGCCCAGTAGGTCGAGGCTGCGGTGGCCGGGAGCGGCCACTGCACTCCATTCTGGGCGACAAAGTGAGACTCTAACTCAAAAAATAAAATAAAATAAAATAAAATAAAATAAAATAAAACAAAAAACAACAGATGCTGGTAAGGATATGGAGAATAGGGAGCACTTCTACACTGTTGGTGGGAGTGTAAACTAGTACAGTCTCTGTTCAAAACAGTGTGGTGATTCCTAAACGATCTAAAAATCTACCTTCCATATGACCCAGCAATCCTCCTTCTGGGAATATACCCAGAGTAACTCAAATCATTTTATGGAAATGATACCTGCACACTCATGTTTATTGAAGCATTATTCATGATGGCAAGAACATGGAACCAACCACACTGCCCATCAAAGGTGGAATGGATAAAAAAAAAAGTGGTACATATACATGACGGAATATTACGTAGTCATAAAGAAGGACCAAATGATGGAATTTGCAGCAACTTGGATGGATTTAGAGCCTATCATACTCAGTGATCTATCACAGAATCAAGGAACTGAGTACCATATGTTCTCACTCATAAGTGGACCCTGAACATTTTCATAATACTATAAGAAAGGGATTGGCAGTAGTGGGAAACTGCCAGGGTGGGTGTGAGGGGAGCGCAAAACATCAATAAGGGTAACTGACCCCAAATCAGGTGAAGTGGGTACCAAAAGGAGCCCCCAAACGTACCTGTACAAAGACCGCTTGTGTACCTAACCCTGAATTGTACCCCACATGTTTAAAATAAAAGGAAAAAAAAAAAAACCCAGAAAAAATAGTGTGTTTAGAACAACCTATGCTAGTTCTGTTCTATATACACAAATAGTTCATTCTTAATTTATTACTTTGCCTTTCATGTATTTAATTAAAATATTTATTAAGTTCATTTGTAATTAAATATAGAAGTAAAGGTAAAAAAAGACAAATTTAAATGGAAAGTTCCTCATAATTTGTTAGTGGAAAAAATAAATTTAAATTAAAAAAATTAGATTAATCATGATGGAAATTAGTACTTGTTCATATATCAGAAAATAACTATTCTTTTTACGATTACAAAGTGAATTGATTAATGCAACTTTCCAATGTGCTGTGGCAGAGAGAGGGATTGTTGAGAAGAGTATGAAGATGGGGGGGAATTGGGAGATGCTAAAGAAGAAAAAACTGAAAAGAAAACAAGGAGTTGCATTATTAAGGAATTTCATCTAGTAGAAAGAGGCCAAGAAGAAAGTCATGGAGAGAGATGGAATGTTACTGTTCCAAACCTGGGGGGGAAAGTGATGTTATACATACATTGATGAAAGTGGAGAGGGAAGACAGTATATGGATATAAAAGATATTATATAGTTTATATTGGAGATCTGAATTTCAATGTATATCCATATGTGTGAAAAATAATAGATTGACAGTAATTTCAATTTCAGTAATTACTAGGGCACCTCCACCCATTATATCCATGTTCCAGAGTCTTATGTAGGGCCCAGACATAAAGGTGGAAGTGAGAGGCTAAATCTTTGGTTATATATTTTTATAGGTTACAAGGATTCATTTATTCAACAAGTATTATTAAGCGTCTACTGTTTGCCAGCGACTGTTCTTGGTGCTTGGAACATATCTTTAAACAAAACAAAGATCACTACCATCATGAAGCATATGTTTTGGGACTGAATATGTAGACAATAAACAATAATAATAATGAATTAGTAAATGATATATGTTAGAAGGTGATTTGAGCTAAGTAAAGAAATAGAAATTAAAATGCGGTTGAAGAGATTAGAATGTTTGATAGGGTGGTAGATTATAATTTTTTAGTTAGGCGATCATATGGAAGGCCTTATTAATATGATAACATTTAAGCAATGACTTACAACTTTGGAAAATTTTGTCAAAATCCTTGATAATCTTTTTTGAAGCTGGAAATTTTGCTGTCTGGTTTACCTTTTTGGTAACCAGAACCATTTTTCTTTAAAGTCTTGGTTCCTCTGCAGGCTGCTGCTAGAGAAGAGGACCTAGATTTTGGTTTCTGAAATACCCACTGTTCTCAATCTATGTTCCAGTTCAAGGGTCTCTGGAGATATCTTGTCCCATAGCTATCTAGTCTCAGTCTTTCTTTGTTCCCTCAAGCCCTACGTTCCTTGTTCCTTCATACTGTACTTTTAATAACCTACTGTTCTCTGCCCAGGTTTCCAGGTTCAGAACTTAGGACAAATTTTGGAGTGTGTTAGATACAGATAGGGTGAGGGTAGATGGATGGATGGAGAGGGGCACAGCACCACCAAAGTCGGTGTGCGCTGGTAACCAGAGATCCGAGTAATGCAAAGAATTGCAACACACAAAGAGGTGAAAGAAGAAAAGATTTATTTAAGAAAGGTTCACTTCCCACAGATGGGGAGTGAGCTTACACTCTAGATGAGTGTGACCCTGTAGCCACCCCAAGCCCTGGCTTAAATCCTTTCCCCTGGAGATGTTACAATCAGGTAGACGTGACTGCCTTGACTTACTTGTTGACCACCTGTGAATGCCTTGGAGACCGTGTGACACAGAGACCCATTAATGTCTGTTCATATTATCATAGCCCTTAGAGAAGGGTGTGACAAGAATTCTAGTGCTCCTGTACATTCCTGAACAGCATTTTAGAGCTAATGGAGGGTGCACTTCCCCTTATCTTCTATGCATTCCCAGTGGGTAACTTCGGGGGATCCCTGACTTCCCTGTAGACAGCACCCAATCTACTGGAAGATCGAATCCCCACTTGCTACCCCCTCTGAGTGGTCACAAGTCCTGTGATTTGCATAACTTTTGTAACCACAAGTTTTGTGACTTGTTCAATTCTTGCTCAATGCATGATGTCTTAGTCCTTGTAAACTCCCTTTACTCTAGGCAAGCTTGATCGTCACTTCTGCTGGGCCCTACTGATAAAAAGCTATGAGGTACCTCTGATGCCTGGCACCAGGAAGTCTGGGTTTCTGAAAAGACAAAGTTGGCAATGTTAATTTTTACTTAAAGTATGCATTTCTCCAAAACATAGCCTTTACTTCCTCATCATTGTGTTAGGGTTTAGGAACAAGATAAAAAATGGTTTCCCGCTCTCGGTCTGTCCTTTCAGAGTATATTTGCAACAAACTCTGTGTGTTTTCTCAGAGTCCCTTGCCTATTTTCTTTCTCTTTTCAGATGTCCCACATGGGCCAGGTTTCTTTTCTTTGGATTTGAAACAAACATCACAATTTAAGGTTGAGCTCTGATTTCCTGTGCAGCTGCTGAGTCACTTGATGATGTAATGTGGAGAGGTAGCTCTCCATGGCACCACTCTTGACGATCTGTAGTGAGCCTAATTCAGAGCCTACAACCTAGGCATGCAGGAAATATCACATTTCCTTATATTATACAAACATATTTCATTTAGATTTTGCTGCTCCATTTCACTGAAGTGGCAGGAAATCCATACCACGATTTTAAGGACTTATTTTCCCCTTTCCCATTATCGGAATGTCCAAAGTACTTACTTAATAATGTTAGTGTTCTATCCAAACAATTTACTTCTCAGTTTTTCATTGCTGTGTAGACCTTGTTCTTCTACTTCTCTGATACATCAGAATGTGATATGCTGTAATTTCCTAGGAAGTTAGAAACTTGTGGCCAGGGTCTCATTTACTTATGCACACCAAGAAGCTGTGAGATCTGGTGAGATTATGTCATCTCTCCAGACATCTTGCCGGGAGTAGGGTCTCTGCTACTCAGTGTCCCACAATCTATTTCCTTTCCCATTATTTGGAATAATTTTCTGAATTGGGATAACATCTCTTGCCTCCTACCACTTTTCTAAGGTATACAGCATCTTCTTTCCAAACCTGTCTTTTTGAAGCAGACTTCGAGAGATTATTAAATGCATAATTAAAATCTATGACAACTAAAAAATGACATCTTTTTTTATTATAGACATTGATACCTTTATTTTCAGACCCTCACAAGAGTTTGGGGAAATTATTTGTCTTCCATTCTGCGAATATACCAAAGAATAGAAAAAAATAGTTGTTTCCAATTTAAGTAGATTTTCATACTAAAAAAGTAAATATTCAGACTCTATCACAATATTGTGGAGGTAAAAATAAACAATATAATTTTGAGACTGGATAGAAGAATGAGAGAAAAGGTGCGATAAAGATGACCCTCAGGTTTTTGACTTGAAAAAAATAGTGGCTCTGTATTCTCTCACGAAGACGAGTAAATCATCTGGTGGGCCAGATTCATGTCTTCAAAGATGAACCATTTAGTGCAAGGCTTTAAGTGTGTGAGGTGCTTGGGGGACAGCTGAATAGAAATGTCCACTGACATTGACCTTCCATATGACCCAGCAACCTCCCTATTGGGAATATACCTAGAGGAACTCAAATCATTCTACAAAAATGATACCTGCACACGCATGCTTACTGCAGCACTAGTCACAATAGCAAAAACATGGAACCAACTGTGCTGTCCATTGAAAGTGGACTGGATAAAAAATTGTGGTATATATACATGATGGAATATTACACAGCCACAAAAAAAATAAACATATGGACTTTGCAGCAACTTGGATGGATTTAGATCCTATCATACTCAGTGATCTATCACAGAAAGAATGAACAGAGTACCACATGTTCTCACTCATAAGTGTGCCCTGAACATTTACCATAATACTATAAGAAAGGGATTGGCAGCAGCAGGATACAGTCGGGGTCGGGGGGGAACACAACATCAACAAGGGTGCCTAATCTCAAACCAAGCAAAGTGGGGACCAAAGGGAGGCTCAAACTTTTCATGTACGATGACCTGAATTGCACCTCACATCTTTAAAATAAAATAAAATAAATAAATAAAAAAGAAATGTCTGGTGACATCTAGACAAATTTATAGTTCAAAAAAGAGATTCTAGAGGAAGAACTTGCATTGGAAGAGATGAAATCACATATCCATTTCTGCCTCTTCCTTATTGTTCTGGATTCTCTTCCTCCTAATTTCTGTTCAAAACCTGCTCTTGCTATTGTACTTTCTTCCAACATTATTTCTTCAATCACTACTTCAGTCTTCAATTACTACATAAATGTCTCTGTATAAAAAAGGAAGGAAAAGGAGGGAAGGCAAGAAGAAAGGAGGCAGGAAGGGAGGGAGGGCAGAAGAGAGGAAAGAAAGCCTGCCTAACCTTAGCAATTGCTCCAACAGCACTTTGTTTAGTTTTGTGCCATGTAGGATGACTTTAATATATGATTCACAAGACTCTTTCCACTCTCAATTTAATCTTTTGATTATTGTTCATGGATCTTCAAATAATAATAAGTAGTGGCTATCATGCCACTACTACCAACATCTCTAAAAGTGTACTGGTTGTCATGCTTGACAGAAAACATAACTATCTTATTCACACTAATGAATATTAAATATATTCCCATTGCCCAGACATAGATTCATTCACCAGTCATGTTGGTTTACTCACTAGGCCATAATCATCCATTGCTCATTTCTCCTGTCATGCCTTTACTCTACTTACTGCCTTTGCCTAGTCTGCACTCTGTCTTTTTTCAAGATGCAGATCAAGTGTATCACTTCCATTACCTAAGCCCAATCATTTCTGATCAGTAACACATCTGAGAGCCAATGGAACTTTTTCACCATGAACTTAACATGAACCACCTTTGTTGATTTGTTATCTACCCTTTCATGCTTTGAATGTTACCTTAACAAGTACACTGGAAGTTTTCCCATTGGGTGAGACTTTGTTATACGCCTTTTTTACGTGTATTGCTGCTATAATCAGAATGAGGTCCTCATGAGCACCAAATATCCTGTTCTCCTGAACATAATCTTTAAGAAGCTCCGATATCTTGTTTTAGTCAATAAAATCATCAGACTACTGAACATAGTATTCATGACTTTTCGCAAAATATCCACTACCTAATTCCAACAAATCAACTGCAAAAATATATTCTTAAGGCCAAGAGAAGAATTTTGAATATGGACTGGTTATTAAATAAAAACAAGGAATTGTTTTTATTTTGCTATGAGTAATAATGGCATAGGGTTATATTTTAAAAAGTGCACATTTTAGAAAAATATGCTGTATAATACTTGGGTACAGTGTTATAAAATACATTTAAAATAATTCAGAAAGATAAAAAGGATAGATGAATCAGGTTTGGTAAAATTTTGACAATGAGCACATATGGCGATAAATCCATTATACTATTCTCTCTGCTTTTGAATATACTTTGTTTTTCATAATATAATACATAATAAATTATATAATCCATTACATAAGCTACCAATTTTCCATATTCCTAAGAGTTGTTTTCCCCTACTCTAAGCCCAATCACATTTTTTATTGTTCTCTTTTAGCATTTATTATAGGTAGACATATATAATAATTGTTAAATATTTGACATCATCTAGTGGATTGTAAATTTCATGAAAGCTTAAGTATCTTACTTGTCCTTGGAATTCCAAAATTTCTAGTGTATTCTCTTGTATCTAGTAGTTTATGTGGTAAATAATTATGGAAACAAATGGGGCAAAATATAATATAAATTACAACCAAATATCTGTGAAAGAAAGAATAATTTCTTTGATGACAAAAGAAGTAACATCTTTTATAAAGCTGTAACATTTCTAACCTGATACCTAATTAGGAAACTGGAAAAAAAAAAAGTGGTAAAATTAAGAGCCACTGTCAGCTGGAGTACTCATACTAGAAATTTTTACTTGCTAAGTGTTGAGACAAATAATTTTAAAAAGTGTACACAGCCTATGGATAATGATTCTTGAAATCTACCCAATAGCACAATTGTCAAGAGAGTAGAAATCCTGTAGAGAAATGTTAATTGTATTATAATATGTTAAACCTGGAGAACAGAACAATTTAGAGATAAATTTAAACATGTGAAGTTTGGTTCCATGGAGAAAAACTGTAATTTATCATTGAATCACTAAATTGTATGGATATATTCAAACAGTTCTTTTCTCTTCCCTTATAACTAACACTAAGTAGCTTTTAAAACCTTTCGGAGGACAACTGCATTTTTTTTTTTTTTTTTGCAATACATTATCTCTAGCAACATAAAAAAAAACAAACTACTTCATCTGGAAAGAAATAATACCTTTCCTTTTCTTGCACAATGTTTCTCTAGCTAGAGACATAATTTGTCCCAGATTGGCAATGTGTAGTTTTCTAGAAAAATCTCTCTACCACCCAACAAGACAGGTGGCCCTGGCTGTGGTCCTCATTGCTCTGTGTCACTGTGCACCTGGACCCAATTGTTCAGCCTCAAGTGGAGCAGGTGGGCTGAGGGTGGGCTGTCATGCAGGAAATAAATGGACTTAGCACAGTAGTTTGCTTCTGGACTGGGCATCCTTGTTGAGTGGGTGGGTGGGCATAGGCTACAGGAGGCTCAGGAGGGAGCCAAATAGAAGGGCAGATAATGCAAACACAGACTTTAGATTCAAAATAATTCCTGGCATTAAGTAGGGCCTGGCAGTCCGCTTACACAGCAGTTAAATGCTGGTTAACACCAAGGCAGGTGCTCTGCATTGGCTGGACAATTGCATACACTTGGATAAATATTAGTTGTTGATTTATTCTCACTGTTTTAAGAGTGTCAGTTTTCCAGCCTTCAGGTAGATTCTACTAATTTACTCCATCTATCCTCCTATTTATTTATTCAGTTCTAAGAACACAGCAGAGGAAGTAGCAGCCATTGTTAAAGAAGATTGCAGGTCACTTGATCTGGGGAGGTTTGTAAACATAAATAAACCTGTTTGGCCTGATGAGTTCTATTTCTTAGAGGTGGAAGCTTTCAGGTAAGAATTGTGTCATTTATCTATGTGTGCCATTTGATTATTATGGCAAATCAAGGAGACATGCTTAGTGTGTTTTATATGAAAAAAATCACATAAAATCACTGTAAGAGGGGACATTGAGATAGGGAACTTCACCTTCAAACTTCAAAGAATAACTTGTGACAGTAATTTTCATGTGAAAAAAAACTGAAGCTTGAATTATTTATTTACTTAACAAATGTTTATTGAAAGCTTAAAATATCCCACTTATTCTGTTGGATGGTGGCAAACAACTAAGAATCAAATAGAGTCCCTGTTGTCAAGGATCTCAGTCTAGGGAGGGGACTGAGGACACAGACAACAGAGCAGTTTTAACACGGATGCTTATCTGAAGATGGGAGGCATGCACAGATGCTACAGGACACCTGACTGTGACTGCTCTTCAAATAAAAACCAGTCTTTTCATGTGATGCAGAAACAACTTTAAAAATGGGATAGAAGTCTTTAAAACGTTCAGATGTTCTGAAGTCAATGACCTCACACAGAATCAATAGTTTCTAGAAAACTAATTTCAAAGAAAACCATATGGTTATATTGACACCATGTGAATTTTAGGGCCCACGTATTGTAAATGACAGAACCTCAATTCAAAAGGACATGAGACAGAAGGGAAATAAATCTCATGGAAATAAAAATTGTAGGAGTCAGAGGTGCTTTGGACACATCTGAGTCCAAGTCCTCAAATGATGGTTTCTGGAATCTATCTCCTTTGGCTGAGTTTTCTTCTATGCTTCCTTCCTTGTTAGGCTATCTGCACATGGCACGCTCCTGCAACATCTAGCTTACATCCATAAGAATCAAGAGTAGTAAGAATGAATATACTTTATTACCAAGTGCTTCAGCAAAAATCAGGTGTTCAACCCTGATGAATCACAGGAGCAAGGACAATGTGAGACTGACTCCAAATGACCAAACTTGGTCATATACCCATCTTTGGAGAAAGGGAATAGAGTCAGCTCACCCAAATCATGTTGATTGAGAACAGATGAGAGGAGAGGTAGTGATCTGTGGGAAATTAAGGCACTCTTTCTGAAATTTTGAGTGGCTGCTACACAGTAGAACTACCAAAACCCCAGGGGTTTCTTTTTAATTACACTTTTTAATTTAAGATAATTGTAAACCCATGTAAGTTTTTAATTGATAAACATTTTTCTCAGATTTTTAAAAAGTAACATTAATTCACTCAAACTTCCTAAGCTACTTTCTTAAATCCTTTTGCTTTAATAAGCTACAAAAGGAATTTCTAACATATTTGAAATTAACATCTCTGGTTCAGAGCATGAAAAGAGCCTATATTAGTCTAGGATGTCCAGAGAAACAATTAATATATGAAAGGATAGGTGGATAGGCAGAAATACAGAGAGAGGAGAGAGAGAGGGAAAGAGAGAGAGAGAGAGAGAAAGAGAGAGAGAGAGAGAGAGAGAGAGAGAGAGAGAGAGAGAAATGATTATAAGGAACTGGTTTATGCATTTATGGAGTCTGAGAAGTTTCAAGATCTGAAGTCAGAAAGCTGGAGACTCAGGAGATTCTGTAGAATAGTTTCAGTCTGATCCAAGGGCAGGGAAAGATCAATGTCTCAGCTGAAAAACAGTCAGGCAAAGAGAAAGAAGTCTTTCTTACTCAGCCTTTTATTCTATTCAGACCTTCACTGGGCTGTGTGAGCCCCACCTACATGGGGGAGGGCAATCTGTTTTACTGGGTCTACCAATTCAAATGTTAATCTCATCCAGAAACATTCTCACAGACACACGTAGAAATACTATTTAACCGAATATCGAGGCACCCTGAGGCCTTCTCAAGTGAATACATAAAATTAACCATCATAAGGCCTAGGTTCTAGTCCTAGCTTTGCTACTGAAGAACTGTGTGATATTAAGCAAATCACTTGTGTTCTCATCTTTAAATGTAGTAATTTTCCTAGTTTCAACTGTATCACAGAATTGTTGGCAAGATTAATAAAATTACAATATGCCTTTAAGGGCTCGGTGGCTCAGCCTGTAATCCCATGCCTTGGGAGGCTGAGGTGAGTGGATTGCCTGAGCCGGCGGGTTCGAGACCCGCCTGGGCAAGCGAGACCTCATCTCTACAATAAATCAAAAAAATTAGCTGGGCATGGTAGCGCGCGCATGTAGTTCCAGCTACTTGGAAGGCTGAGGCGGAAGGATCGCCGGAGCCCAGCAGATAGAGGCTGCGGTGGCCGGGAGCAGCCACTGCACTCCAGTCTGGGTGACAGAGTGAGACTCCAACTAAAAAAAAAAACAAAAAAGAAACAAACAAACAAAAAAACAATATGCCTTTAAAACTGGAAACTACTATTGAAATCTTGTTTTCTAGCATTTCTTTATAAACTTTATTTTTGGAACATATGTTTCTACTCAACTTTATATAAAGATGTTCTTCCACTATATTATTTCTACCTCTTTGGGTTTAACATCTAGTGTGATAGTACAGCCACCTATATTTTCAAGAAAATTAGTATTTGGATTTTTCCACACTCTTCTTCTAGACTCTTTCAATGTTTCTTCATTCCTTATTTGTTGGTCATCTATAAGTTGGCCACAATTTCATTGTTTGGAAGCTCTCGACATGACTATCATATTACTGACAGCTTGGTGACTATAAAAATGCTTGAACAAATTATATGCAACAACTCCCATTCTGGAGACTTAGAAATAAGTAACTTGATGTATACACTGACAATGTAGATACTAGATTATTAATTAGTTTAAGAATATATTCAGTCAAATAGTTCATTGAACAGGCAGGAGTCACAGAGCCAAAGCTAACTCTGTTTTTGTCTCAGCTTTTTTTTTTTTTTTTTGAGTTGGAGTCTCACTCCGTTGCCCAGACTGGAGTGCAGTGGCCGCTCCCGGCCACCGCAGCCTCGACCTGCTGGGCTCAGGCGATACTTCCCCCTCAGCCTTCCAAATAGCTGGAACTACAGGCTCGCGCTACCATGCCCGGCTGTTGTCTCAGCTTTTTAAAGGAGGTATACAATGGAAGAATTTCTCCCTGTGTTCTGGTTCAAAACTTATATATGCTCAATAATTTTTCTGGTCACTCTTATGTAATGTAAAGTCTTACAGTCTCATTTTTGTCACAACATGTTCTTGACTCCTCAGCTATATGTATATAGACTCATTAGAAAATAAAAGTTTAAACTTAATTTATAGTTAAAGTTTTTCTTGCCTGCTGTGGAAATAGTTTTTTATTTCCTCTCCATAAAATTTCACTTCCTTTCCTCCATCATCTCCTCCTGGGTTTCTGACCCTGGAGGATCAAAGATGGGAGGAGATAAAAAGTGGAAAAAGGAAAGTTCTTACTTGTATGGTAAAGCTGTAAGATGGTTTTGTAATCTCAGGTGATTCTTTCTCTCCTTTCTTTTGAAGGAATATTTGACTACCCTACCCTTAATATGAGCAGTGAATGTATTTTCTTCTAAAAATTTTTCCTTCCTCAGCTCTTGGTTTTCTAGTGGTCCACTTTATGCAGAGTATTTGTCCACATCTCACTGCCTTTTCAGATGGACAACTGAAAAGTTTTAAAACTGTTTCCGGATTGACTTTCTCTACTATGTGAAAACTCTTGCTTTTTTTTCCCTAACAGGTAAGCTTCGATATCTGTGCAGAAGCTTCTTCTCTTTTGTTTTGCAAAAACAGCATTTTAGATTTCCTTGTTCCCTGTTGTCATTTAAATATTGGAAACTTGCATGAGGCTCCATGGTTGATCACATTGAAGTCCTTATCACTACACTTAAGGTGACAATAAAGCTTCCTCTAACTTACTTTCTTGGTGGAGACTGTGTTGGGAACTAATCATAGAAGTCTCCAAAAAAATCGTCTTATAAATCTCCTCTAATTATCACATACCAAATTTTGTCCCTCTGAGAAAGATACAGGGTTTTTTAAGAGTCACATTTTATTCCTTGAAATATAGCATTACATTGATTAATTATTGGCTCTTTGGTTGACATTTTCAATTTAAACATCCTGATTCACCAGCCCTGTTTAATGTATACTTATATCATCTCTCTGAATCCTCTGCTATGAGCTGTTGCAACTGTATAAAGTCCCCCTGATTTATTTACTTTCCAACATCCCTATTATCTACTGAATTTTCTCCCAGAAAGATAGATCAGGTACTCTAATGATTTTGTCCTTGCAGTACACCTCGGTTTGAATAGTGTCCTTGTAGATTAATTGGGTGAGCATTGTTTATATTATCACTGATGAGGACAAGGACAATGATATAACCGATAACTGTCAATAATACAACTTTTTAAAAAGATTGAATGGCATAAACAATTTCTCTTTCCTAATTATAAATTTGTTCTACAAATTCTAAAACTTAGAACTCTCTTTTAGTAGTAATTTTGAGAACAAATGAAGGCACTCATATTTCTTAAAATAGCTTACTAATTGTTTGTAACTGAGTAATAAAGAGTCTTAAGCAACAAGTAGACAACTCAGTGCGGAAGAAACAGTCATAATTATAATCTAGAGTTCTCATCTCCTGAAATACCACTCTTATCTTCCCAGAGTCTGATATAATTAGCCACACAATCAAATTCTTGATCACCTCTATTGATCTAGACAAAGAAGATCTGATAGAAAAGTAAAGCTATTCTGATTTTGATGGATTTGTGTTATGAAAGATTCAGATGTACTCAGCTATATGTATATACATAGCTCTTTATATATTTATATGTTAGAACTGAATAAATAATAGTTAAATATATGTGGAAATAGAACTATAGAGAGTAATATTTAAAACCCCACTAGAAACTTCATCCTAGACAAGTGGGACCTCATCAAACTGACAAGCTTCTGCAAAGCCAAAGAAACCATTGAGAGAGTGGGGAGACAGCCCACAGACTGGGAAAAAATATTTGCCAACTGTATATCTGACAAA
>CAUYQG010083516.1:0-54001 GCA_963574415.1 Tarsius wallacei
TTTAAAAATAGTGGCCAGGCCAGGCTCGGTGGCTCAGGCTGTAATCCCGCACTTTGGGAGGCTGAGGTGAGTGGATTGCCTGAGCCCGCGGGTTCGAGACCCACCTGGGCAACTTGGCGAGACCTCATCTCTACAATAAATCAAAAAATCAGCCGGGCGTGGTAGCACATGTCTGTAATTCCGGCTACTCTGAAGGCTGAGGCAGAAGGATCGCCGGAGCCCAGCAGGTCGAGGCTGCGGTGGCCGGGAGTGGCCACTGCACTCCAGTCTGGGTGACAGAGTGAGACTCCAACTCAAAAAAAAAAAAAAAAAAATAGTGGCCACTATAATAGTTTACTAAGTATGACTCCAAGTAGAGAGGGGAAAGATAGAAATAACTAAGTTGATACTCCGTTTTAGAACATTTTTTCCCTTAAATCTTCTTTCAAGAAAAAAGTTCTAGAACATTTTCTATCAAAGAAGTTCTTTTTTATTTTTCAAAAGTCACTTGTTTATTCTGACTTTTATGATAGTAATGTATAATCTTTGTTAAGTTGAAAATTCAGGAAACTAAAGAATAATATCTTTATTCATATCACTGAAAGGTAATTATTCTGTGTCTTTCCAGTCCTTATCTGTAAATATATAAATTATACAAATGTATCATAAACATTTTTCCACGTTATTCTCCCTCCCACACATTATTTTTAATTACTATATTCTCATTTACCAGTTGGCAAACTTTCTGTTAAGGGCCAAATCGTGATTTTTGCCTTTGCCGGTCATGTGGTCCCTTTTACAACTATCTGCTGTTGTAGTGTGAAAACAGCAATAGATATTTTATACACAAGTGAGCATGACTGTGCTCCATAAAACTTTTTTTTTTTTTACAAAATTATGAAGTCCAAGATTTGGCCCACCAACTGCAGTTTGCCAACCACTCAATATTATTCTAAAACTTTTTCTTTTGACATAATTATAGTTTTGCAAAATAGCACAAAGTGATGCTGTATGCCCTTTACCCAGTTTTCCACAAGTTACATCTTAAATAGCTAGTACAGTATCAAAACCAGGAAACTGACATTAGTACAATGCATGTTTATAGTCTGTGCCATTTTATAATATGTGTAACCCACCACCACAATGAAAAAACAGAACTATTCTATCACACAAAAATCTCCCTCGTTTTACCCCTGTACAGTCGCAACCACCTTCCTCCCCAGGCCCAGTTACCCCTACCCCTTGACAATCTCTCATCTGTTTTCCACCTTTACAATTTCGTCATTTTGAAAATGTTGTATAAATGAAATCATACAGTATGTGACCTTTTAAGATTGGCTTTTTTCACTCAGCATTGAGATCCATCCAGGTTGTAGCATGTATTAATATTGTTCTTTATTTCTGGGTAGTATTACAGGGTATGGATATACCACAGTTTGTTTAACCATTCACCTGTTGAAAGGCATTTTGATTGTTTCAAAGGATTCTTTTAAAGTTCTGGCAATCACATACACCATGTGATTCAGCACACAGTAACAAGCACTGTACACCTCATTTACCTCCATATTTGATTCTCTTAGCTAGGTAGTTGTTCCCTTCCTTCCAAGCTCCCAAGTTAATATGATTCAGAATGTGGTCCATCTATATCCAAGTGTTGAACTAAAGCACATTATATCTGTCACTACTTTAATTTCATTGAACTCCTTAAAACTCACTGATTTAAACCAAAGGCTATCGATCCTTTAGGGACCAGTTACTTTGCAGGTTAGCACTGACATATCTCTAGTTATGGTGATGATTGAATTAGTAGTCTTAATACTTAATACAGAGTTAGAGACTCAAATTCAAGTCTTACTGTTACTACTTACCACCGGTGGTCTTAGAGAAGTCACTTAATCTCGACCCTTCATTTTCTCATTTGTAAAATTAAAATAGTACCTGTCCTTTCTCACAGAGTTACTGTGAGGAGCACATAAGAGGACATAGGAAAGCATCATACAAATGTTACTGTAAATGTTCATAAAAATAGATTATCCTTCACTAGTGTTTTAGAAAAAATCAACAGTTTTATAATCAAGATGAGTAGTTTCAGGTTGGGATATCCTTGCTGGAAAAAATAATAATAAGAGCTGATTTTACAGAGTTAGAAGGCCAAAAGAAAAGGGAGGGAGAGAGGCATTTCTGTGTGCTATGATGGATGACCTGTGTTGAAAATACAATACCAATTAGCAGGCGTGAGAAGAAACCATTTAAATCAACAATGTCTGCAGCAAGCTACCATCTGCTTCCTGTTAACCAGGCCTTCCTTTTTCAAATTGTCTTCCCTTGGTTTCCATGACCTTGTTCTCTCCTGCTTCTCCTTCTGGCTTATCATCATCATTTTCTTGGCCCTTATATATGTTTCCCTAAGGATCTTCTCTGTACTTCTCTTTCCATGACTTTTTCCCTGGCAATATCATGCCTTTACTTCATTCCTCAAAGCCTACATCTGTGTCTCTAACCGTGATCTCCCTTGTTTCCATCCTGCTGGCTGGATGACTCTGTTTCAACTCAGTATTTCCAAAGCTGAGATCATTTTTCTTCCTAAGATGGCCCTTCTTTTCAAGTTTCCTTTTTTGGGGGCGGGGGGGAGGTAAGGAGTTTTATTCTAATACTATGGGATCAGGGAACAGGCTGTATATCTACCAAAAACCCATTTCTTTAAACAAAGTTTTCATATAGTATTTATAGTAAAGCAGACATTGTCTTATCTCAGCTATTGATTAATAATGACTATATGTCTTGTGACCATTATTCAGTTTCTTTCTTTCTTTTTGAGTTGGGAGTCTCGCTCTGTTGCTCAGGCTGGAGTGCGGTGGCACACTTATGGCCACCGCAGCCTCGACCTGTTGGGCTCAGGTGAGCCTTCCACCTCAGCCTTCAAAGTAGCTGGAACTACAGGCAATGTCACCAAGCCCAGCTAATTTTTTATTTATTTATTTATTTATTGTAGAGATAAGGGCTCGCCAAGTTGCCCAGGCTGGTCTTGAACCCCTGGGCTCAGGCAATCCTCTCACCTCGGTCTCCCAAAGTGCTGGGATTATAGGTGTGAGCCACCCAGCCCAATTTCTTTCTTAATGAGTATTTGGACCCTAAACAGTTACTGTCACAAACTGATGCTCAGATTACATCAATCCTGCCATTCTTTTTTTCTTTTCTTTTTTTTAAAGATGTGGGGTACAATTCAGGATTAGGTACGTAAGTAGTCATCGTACAGGTGAAGTTTGAGCCTCCCATTGATCCTCCCTTTGCCTAGTTTGGCATCAGGTACCCTTACTGATGTTATATGCCCCCTTCCTCCCCCAGGCAGTGTACTGCTACTGCCAATCTCTTTCGTGTAGTATTATGATAAATGTTCAGGATCCACTTAAGAGTGAGAACATGTGGTACTCAGTTCTTTGTTTCTGTGATAGATCACTGAGTATGATAGAATATAAATCCATCCAAGTTGCTGCAAAGTCCATAATTTTGTCCTTCTTTATGACTGCATAATATTCCATTGTGTATATGTACCACATTTTTTTTATTCCAGTCCACTTTCAGTGGGCAGCACAGTTGGTTCCATGTTTTTGCTATTGTGGATAGTGCACAGGTATCTTTTTTATAGAATGATTTGAATTCTTCCAGGTATATTCCCAGAAGGGGGATTGCTGAGTCATATGGAAGGTTGATTTTTAGATCTTTTAGAAATCTCTACATTGTTTTCCATAGAGGTTGTACTAATTTATATTCCCACCAACAGTATAGGAGTGTTTCCTTTTCTCCATGTCCTCTCCAGCATCTGTTGTTTTTGAGTTATTAATGATTGCCATCCTGACTGGAGTTAGGTGATATCTCAGTGTGGTTTTGATTTTCATTTCTTTGATTAGTGAGGCTGAGCTTTTTTCATGTATCTGTTGGCTGCTCGTATGTCTTCTTTTGAGAAGTATCTATTCATATTTCTTGCCCACTTTTTAATATGGCTGTTTGTTTTTTTAACTCTTGGCACGTTTGAGTTCATTGTAAATCCTGGATGTTAGGCCTTTGTCACATATACAATCGGCAAATATTTTTTCCTGGGCTGTCTGTGGGCTGTCTCCCTGCTCTCTCGATGGTTTCTTTTGCTTTGCAGAAGCTTTTCAGTTTGATGAGGTTCCACTTGCCTATCTTCTGTCCACAACCCCACCATCTTCTCAGTCTTTCTGCCTCTAAACTTAACATAGTCCTCTGGCATTCTTCTCTCTGCCATAGCCCAGCGTCCCCCGCCACCACACACACACACACACACACACACACACACACATCTAGTCACGTTGTAGAGTTTTTGAAATAGCATCTCCCATTCCCTTTTTTTGTATCAGACTTCCATCTTCAGCTTTTCAACTAAACTATCTTCTTTCCTTCCACCCCCAACCCATTCATCCCTCCTCACCTTTGTCACAAGAATCTTCCACAGCTCTATTTAGGTTCTTCCAACTTGGTGTCCCTGATTAGTCTTCTTGCTTGTATAATAAAGCCCAGATTATTAGTGTAATATAAAATCTCCATGCTCAGATCTTAAACTGCTTTTTTAATCATTACATACTCAACTCCTGAAGAACCAAAAGGAAGTAGTATGAAGTAAAACATTTTTCAGAATTCTATAATGTTTTGCTTTTCTCATGATAGTTTTCTATCACTCAGAGCAGGGGTCAACCCTCAGGCAGCGGGCTGGTATCAGGTCCGCAGCCTGTTAGGAACCAACTGCGCGGCAGGAGGTGAGTGGTGGTGAGTGGAGTTCCTTTTGCTGGCAGATCAGTGGCAGCATTAGATTCTCATAGGAGCGCAAATCCTACTGTGAACAGCACATGCAACAGATCTAGGTTCCACATTCCTTGTGAGAATCTAATGCCTAATGAGCCCATCCTCCCTATACTCCATCTGTGGAAAAATTGTCTTCCACGAAACTGGTCCCTGATGCCAAAAAGATTGGGGACCACTGACTTAAAATAATTTATCTTGCATACTTTCTCTCTTTCTATGTTGGACCCATGTATGGTTTCTTTCATGTTTCTACAATGCTGCATATAGTAGACATCTAATTATTTATTGAATGAATGATTGGTCCTACAGTAGAAACCCAATTCTTGTTTGACCCATACATTCAACCAGTATTTATTGAGTGCCTTACTATGGGTCAAGTACTTAGAGGGATTGGGGATATAACAGACAGTCTTGGCTTTTGTAGAACTTATGTTCTAGTAGGACTCCTGAAGATGTTTCCATTGGGTTATTTATGGCTGAACGTATATTCAGGTATTAACTTTGTACTATGTCCGAAGCAAAACTATCAGGCACTTCATTTAAGAAAATATTAAATGCTGCTAGATGTGGTGGCTCATACCTGTAATCTCAGCATTTTGGGAGGCCAAGGCAGGAGGAATGCTTGAGCCCAGGAATACAAAAACTTCCTGGGCAACACAGCCAGACCTCATCTTTACACAAATTTTTTTAAAAATTATTAATAGCGGGCATGGTGGTGCATGCCTGTAGTCCCAGCTACTTGGAAGTCTGAGGCAGAAGGATCACCTAAGCCCAGGAGGTCAAGGCTCAGGTAAGTCATGACCATGCCACTGCACTCCAGCTGCTCAATAGAGTGAGACCCTGACTCAAAACAACAACAACAACAACAACAAAAACTATATATATATATAATCAAATAATTTTACCCTGGTTGCCCTGAAGGCTATGGGATTTACTTATTTAGTGAAGTGAGAAGTTTATTTTAGGAAAGAAAAACACAGGTGAGTTTACTCAGCATCTTCCTAAGGGGAGGAAACAGTTGGTAGGGAGGGAAAAGAGAGTGAGGCTATCAGGCTATTGAGGTCACCTCCACTCTGTCATTTATTCTTGGCCAAGCAATTTCACGAAACTAACATAATGTGCTCTTGAATATTATGCAGATGGCAATCAGGAGTTATTTCCCTGTGAAGTCTGTGGAAGGCGCTTTGCAGCAGATGTTCTGGTAAACATAAAGACATTTTATAGATGTGTTTCATTGGAGTTAAATGAACTGTCAAGTCAGTGAGGAGGCGACAGTCCGAAGATTAAAGACAGATGTGGAGGGAAAGCAAGGGAAGAGAAGAAGTACATAACCTATGGCTGGTGGGCCCAGAGGACTCTGAGGCAGATTGATGTTGCCTCATTCAAAAATGACCCTATTAAATGTGGTTCTCTTAAAAGGGTGCCAAATGGAAGTGTCTTGGCACAGTCGATGATCCCTTGAGAGGTTTTGGCTCTTCCGCCTTTTCTTTAAGCATCAAAAATTCAAATTTCAAGGCCAAAGCACCAGGGAAATTAGCTAGTCAAGAGGAATGAGCATTGAATTTCAGACATCTGGAAACTTGGCTTTTAGCCGTAAATTTGTCACTAATTCTGACAAGTACTTTAACCTTCCTGTTTTCTGCTTTGCCACGTATACAGAACCTTCTGATTTCAGGGTTTTTATGCCATTTGAGTGAAATAATACATGGATGTAAGGCCTGTTCCAAGATCAAATTGCTATCCTGATTCAAGCTAACTGCTTGTCAAGTATCCTGATTGATACTTTATAGCCATAAAGTATAAAGTTGAATAAAGTTATTTCAAAATGAGGGAACCAAATAGTATGTCCTAATGTTATAAAGAGATTCCCAAGAAAGATGATTTTTAAAAACAATCTAAGATGATAATGCAGTTATTTCTTGACATTTTAGATCAAGGAGACTTATAGAACTTAAAGGATTTGGACTATAAGCCTGCCTACATTTGGGGCAAAGGACTGCAAAATGAATTGTAGGTTTTATTTTTTAAAAATTTTGAAAACTAAAAGGGGAACTCATAGAGCCTCTTGTGGTCCTATAATCCACCAATCTGCTGCTATTGCCTTTGCCAGCCCAGAGCTGCATCCCCTGGGAATCGATTTGAGACCTAGGAGATACCATGAGAAGACAGATCTCTAAATGTCAAACATGTCTTGAGTACCGTTGAGTTTCACTTCCTAAGCCTATTTCTAGGCTAGCAAGAGCATTTGATCAAGTGATATAATATCTCTGTACACTTTAGTTTGAAATGAGATGGCTTGTTCTTAGCTAAGTGCAGTGATTTTCATGGAGCTTGTATTTTGTTGGATCTAGACAAAACAACTGTGTAAATAAATGATAACTATTATGTGTTACACATATACCAAGGAGAGGCCAAAGATACCATCATGGTGCAGTAAGACTTTATAAAGTTTTTGCACAGGGAAAGCTCTGTGTGTTGGTTCCTCAGTTTTTTTACCAGACGTATTGAGTACTAAATTTATGAATCCAAATTTGAAGTAAGTCTCTGTGGCTGTAAAGGCCTTTTCTTGTCTTTGTCCAAACATGACATCTAGCCCTTTGTACTCAGAGACATCTCGCAGATCACTGACCAATGACTCAACTGTACTTTTTTACAAAATAGTGAAAAAAAATCACTTCATATTAAATAGTATGGCATTGGAACCTATTATTTTATTGTTATATTTGACTTATGATGGAATTTTATATATTGGGGAACTTATTTATGAAACAAAAAATCAAAATTTTATATATTTTTCTTACATGTGGTAATGTGTGAAACAGTCACCGACATGCATTGCAGGTTCACTGATATACGTTGTGCAATAGTAATTTGTTTGACATCTTCCATCTCGATTTTTTCTATTCAAGCAGACAATGCAGTCTCATTTTCTTCTTCCCACATTAATAATATGTAATTTACTGTCCAGTCTGTTGTTTGAAGGTTATGTGGAAGGATGCAGTCGTGATTCCCGAAAACCACTTCTCGACTGATCGATCAGAGCTTGAAAAATTTCAAATGGGACATAGGTTTTTCATTGTTTTTGAATGGAAAACTTCAAGGAAACATACATTTTTGAAAAATTAGCACTTGCATAAATTTGTCGTGTGTAAGCACCAGCAACCTTTGTAATTGTAATGTTTAATTTAAGTGTAATGTTCCCTGAGAAGGGACATTAGAGTGGTTTGCTAGATTTATGATGTCCCCTCTGAGGACAGAGGGCTACTTATGTGTAACATGGGTGAAGAGAGCCAGATGGATTTGCTCTGCTGCAATCTGTTATCGTATGAACTAAGCTTTGAGTTGCAACCTAGCCCCTGTGGTGGGGGCTAAGTATAGCTAAACATTCAAAACTTTGTGATAATGAATTTTAAAAATTCAAATACCTACCTTTTTCCAGGAAAGGCATGGACCTATATGTAAAAAGCTCTTCAACAAAAAACGTAAACCTTTCAATTCTTTGAAGCAACGATTACAAGGCACTGACATTCCAACTGTGAGGAAGACTCCTCACTCCAAGGTACTATTGATATCTTCTTTATTGTTCTTTACTACATTCTTAAGTACATTAAAGCCTATTTCTGGGCTTTCTGATTTCATTTTTGCCTGACAGTACAGTGTATTGTAAGTATTATTTACCTTTGCTGTTTTCTAGTCTTACTTAGATTTCCAAATATATTTCAGATGCTTTCCAGATGTGACAAAAAAGAATCTTGTTTGTATTTTCATTAAAATGACTTTAAATATAGCAATTAACTTGGGAAGAGAGTCATTTTTAATTTTACATTTATCTTCCTTTAAAGTTTTGTAGTTAGCTTTTCTGATTTTTATTTTGCTTTTTCTGTCACTATTGTGACTTGCAAATTTTATTACTGTATTTTCCAAAACTCCTTAAGTAGTTCTTTTGAAAAACAAATTATCCTTTTCCACAAATTTCACAGTCCTGTTCTCTGTATATTTTAAAGTCCCAGCTTTAAAAACGTTGTAGTGGAGAGGTATATAGTCAAGAGCAGTGTTTGTTGGTTTTATTTTTTTACAGTCTCAATCTGTGAGGAAGTCTAACTGGAGACAACAACATGAAGATTTTATTAATGCTATTCGATCAGCAAAGCAGTGTACACTAGCCATCAAAGAAGGCCGACCTCTCCCACCTCCACCACCTCCATCCTTGAATCCAGGTGTGCGGACATTTGGGTTGCTTTTGAGGCTTTTGACTTTTGACCAATTCATCATGCCTTCTATGCAGTCTAAAATTGACAATAAATATAGAATAAATAAATAAAATACTAAAAATAAATAAATAAAATATTAAAAATAAATATAAATAGTAAATAAATATAAACTAAATAAACAAAAACTATAAATAAATACAATATTAAAAATTTAAAAATATAGAATACATAAATAAAATATAGAAGTAATTTTATCAGTTATACAAAAGTACATTTATCATATTCTATTTTCTTTTCAATTCTGCATGAAGATTCTATGATTTCTTCTAACTCTGTCTCAACAAGACAACACCACTGTACTCATGCTACAGCATTATGTGACTCCAGGGGTTACCATTTACGTCATGGCAGATGAGCGTGGAACAGCAGAGCAGTCCAAGCAATTCTACATTAGCTCCATAGTGTTAAATACTCTCAACTCTTTCTTTTTCCTTTAGGTAAATTTCCCAAAGCATAAAATGCACTATTTTATCCATCTATAGTTGCACATGTAGTGGTCCACAGCTTTTTGACAGCAAACTTTTTACTTTGAAAAATTTTAAACTTATAAAACAGAGGAAGGAGTAGTACAATGATCATCCATATGCCCTCCACTGAAATTTGACAATTGTTGATGTTGCCATATATATATATATATTTTTTTTTTTTGAGTTGGAGTCTCACTCCATCACCCAGGCTGGAGTGCAGTGGCATGCTCACAGCCACCTCAGCATCAACCTACTGGGCTCTGGTGATCCTTCTGCCTCAGCCTTCCAAGTAGCCAGAACTACAGGTGCACGCTACCACACACAGCTAATTTTGTATTTGTCATAGAGATGAGGTCTCGCCAAGTTGCCTGGGCTGCTCTTGAACCCGCGGACTCAGGCAGTCCACTCACCTTGGCCTCCCAAAGTGCTGGGGTTACTGGCTGAACCATCAAGCCCGGCCTGTTACCATATTTTCTTTCTCTCTCTTTCTAAAATTTTTTGGCAGAACCACTTAAATGCTCCAAACATTATTAACACTTTACTCTTCACTATTTTGTTTGCATCTCTTAAGCAAAAGTTCATTTTTCTGCATAATCACAATACTATTATCACACTTAAATAGACTCATATTTTCCCAATTACTTTAAGAATGTCTTTTAAAGTTCTCCCCTCATCCCCACCCAAGCCACAATCCAGGATCCAATCAGACTTTACATACTGCCTTTTGTTGTCTCTTTAGTCTTTTTAAATCTTACATAACACTCCTACTTTTATCTTTTAGAATGTCTCATGTTCTGTATTTGCCTACTTGTTTGGTCATATTAATAACGCATAAGAGTTTTAAATTTTGATGAAGTCCAGTGTATCTGATTTTTCCTTTGTTGCCTGTGCTTTTGATATCAGATGTAAAATTCATCACCAAATCCAGTGTCATGAAGCTTGTCCCTATGTTTTGCTTGTTTTAATTTTAGGGCTTATGTTTAGGTCTTTGATATGTTTCGAGTTTATTTTTGTGTGTGATGTTAGGAAGGTTCTAACTTCATTCTCTTGTATGTATCCACATGATTTTTCTTTTGTTTTTTGAGACAGGATCTCACTCTGTTGCCCAGGATGGAATGCAGTTGTTACTTGGGAGGTTAAGGCAGGAGGATCACCTGAGCTCAGGAAGTTGAGGCTGTGATGAGTTGTGATCATGCCACTGCACCTCAGCTTGGGCAACACAGTGAAACTATGACTCAGAAAAATTGTTTTTAAAGAAAGGAAATTAGTAAACTGTGCTTTATTAAAATTCTAAATTTCAGTTTTGAAAGACAACATTAAAAGAATGGAAAGGGGGTTTCTGGTTCAAGATTGCTTATTAGAAGCAGCTAGTGGGCAACTCTCTTGTGTAGAGAGACTGTAATAATGAATAGACACCAGCTCTTCAGGTGTATTGTCTGGGAGAGCACAGTGAAGTTCACCAGAGAAGCGATGGGAACCATGACGAGCTGGAGAGAGTGATGCCAGGCAACCTGCAGAGCTAACTCCAGTGCAAAACCAGGAGAGGATTCCTAACATGGGGAAGGGGTGAGTGAGTGAGAGAATCCCTGGGGTTCCACACCTTTCCCATGGACCTTTGCAACCCTAGTCATAACAGAACTTTTTCAACATGCCTGTTCTCCAGCCAGACTCAGGGAATCACCTGGAGTCTGGACAGAGGCACTGCTCAATCCCATGTGGAACCCAATAAGCTTTTATTCCTTGAGCTGTCAGTCACTAGCTGTTGCCACCCTGCCAAGGAGGAAGACCGCATACTTTTGCTCACCCCCAGTACATGTACCATAGCCACAGAAGGACAGAAACATCAGACAATGTGTTTCATGCCCCTGCTACCTCTGCTGCTCCCCGCCAAGGAAGGCTTATCTGCTTTGAAGATAGGCCCCTACTGTCTGAATACTTCAATCATGGCTTGACTCCTGGAGACTACCAGCTTCTAGAGGTGCTGAAAGGTCTCTCACAACCTTTGCCACCACTGCCATTGTCTTTGCCATATGCAGGTGAGAGAAGGGAGGCAGGACACCTCCACAGCTCCTGGCCAGGTGAGGCTTCTCTGCTTCTATGGCAGGCCCCAGTAGGAGTAGCTATAGCTAAGCCACCCTGTGCCCACCTGAATACTGTAATGATGAGTCAGCATTTCTCTGAGGGCCCAATTCTCAGAGGTGGTTGCTGTGCCCTTTCCAGCTGCTATCTCCGCTGCCTCTGCCTCTGCTGCCTGTGGGTCAAGAAGGGAGTGGAGAGACAAGGCACTTCCATACTTACTCAGGATGAATGTCACAGACCCCTGCCCCCACAAATTCCTGCCAGTTGAGCTTACCTGCTTCCACAATAGGCCCCCATGCAGCTGCCCCACCCCTGCCTGAACACTGTAGCTGTGACTCAGCACTCCTCTAACAACCCAATTTCCAGAGGTCACTTTTCTGCCCTTCCCAGTTGCCACCGCTACTGCCTTCACCCCTGCCACTAGTGGATCAGGGAGAGAATGCAGAAGCGGGGCAATAACAGAGCCAGTTGACCGTACACAACAAACACCATGGCTGTGCCCAAAAGGGAAAAAAGAAGAAAATCTCAAAAATCCTCATTCCAATGATAGCAAATTCAAAAAATAAAAAAGTCAACTCCCCCAAATGAAAAGGAACCAGCAGAAGAACTCTAGCAATACTGAAGACCGAGAGTTTTAACACAAAGGATTGTACCAGTTTACCATTAATGGATCCTAACCAGAATGAAATGTCTAAAATGATAGACATAGAATTTGGAATATGGATGGCAAAGAATTCAATGAAGATCCAAGAGGAAGTAGATATCTCAAAGAAAGAAACCATAAACATGATGCAACAATTGAAAGAGGACATGGCCATTCTAAGGAAGAATCAAACTGACCTGGAATTGAAGAATTCACTTCAGGAATCTCAAAATACTGTTGCAAGCCTTACCAACAGACTAGACCAAGCAGAAGAAAGAATTTCTGAGCCTGAAGACAATCAACCCAGTTGAAGATAAAATAATTAAAAAATGAACAAAGCTTTTGAGAAATATGGGATTTTTTTAAAGAGACCAAACCTACAACTGATTAGCATTACTGAGAGAGAAAAAGAGAATGGAAACAACCTGAAAAAAGTATTTGAGGACATAATCTAAGAAAATTTCCCCAAACTTTCTAGAGAGGTTGACATACAGAAACAAGAAGTTCAGAGAACTCCTGTGAGATATTATGCAAGATAACCATCCCCAATGCACATAGTTCATTAGACTGTCAAAGGTCAATGTGAAAAAAAAAAACACTTAAAGGCAGCTAGGGAGAAAGACTAGACCATCTACCAAGGGATGCATCTCTTAGCAGAAACCTCATGAGCAAGAAAAGATTGGGGCTCCATTTCTAACACTCTTAAGGAAAAGAAACTCCAGCCGAGAATCTCTTATATTGCCAAACTAAGCTTCATAAACTAAGAAAAAATAATGTTTTCCTCACACAAGGATCACTAAAGGATTCATCACCACCAGGTTGGCCCTATAAGCTATGATTAAGGGAGTTCTAAATATGGAAAAGAAAGAATAATACCTCCTACCACAACAGCACATGTAAGGACATAGTCCACAGACCCTATAAAGCAACCCTAAAACCAAAACCACAAAGCAATCAGCTAACAACATTGTAACGGAAACAAAGTCCCATGCATCAATAGTAACTTTGAATGTCAATGACCTGCATGCCTCATTTAAAAGACATAGACTGTCAAATTGGATTTTTAAAAATAAGACCCATCCTTCTGCTGTTTTCTGGAGACCCATCTCACTTCTAATGACACCCATAGACTCAAGATAAAGGGATGAAGAAAGGTCTATCATGCAAATGGAAAACAAAAAAGAGCAGGGGTGGTTATTTATATATTAGATATAACAGACTTTAAAGCAACAACAGTAAAAGAGGACAATGAAGGACATTACATAATGACAAAGAGTTCAATTCAACAAAAAGTTTTGACTATCCCAAACATTTATGGGAGCACCCAGATTTACTTTACCCAATTACTATAGCCCTAAGAGAAGACTTAGATAGCCACACAATAATAGTGGGGGGACTTTAATTTCACACTAATAGATTTAGACAGATCGTCGAGGCAGAAAACAAAGAAATTCCAGACTTAAATTTGACATTTGCCAATTGGGCCAATAGACATCAATAGAATACCTCATCCCAACAACCACAAAATATACATTCTTCTTATCCGCACATGGAACATATTTTAAGATCAATCACATGCTCAGTCATAAAGCAAATCTTAGTAAATTTAAAAAAAATCAAAATCATACTAGGTATCTTCTCTGACCATGGCAGAATAAAAATAGAAATCAACACCAAGAGGAACTCCCCAACCCACACAAATACATGGAAACTAAACAATTTGCTCCTGAATGACTTGTGAGAAAACAACAAAATCAAGACAAAAATAAAATCTTTGAACAAATAAAAATAGAGACACAACATAACAAGACCTCTGGGATGCTGCAAAATCAGTACTAAGGGGAAAGTTTATAACATTAAACACTATCAAGAAGATCTCAAATAAACAACCTAATGCCTCACCTAAGGGAACTAGAAGAACAAGAACAAACTAAATCCAAAACTAGTAGAAGAAAAAAAAAAATAACAGAGCAGAACTAAATGCAATTGAAACAAACAAAAAACCATACAAAGGATTATCTAAATGAAAACCTGGCTCTTTGAAAGGATAAACAAAATTGATAGACTGCTGGTCAGATTTTTTTAAAAAAGGAAATCCAAATAAGTACAATCAGAAATGAAAAATGTGACTTTATAACCAAACCCACAGAAATACAATAGATTTTCAAAGATTACTATGAGCTTCTATATGCATATAAGTTAGAAAATGTAGAGGAAATGGATAAATTTCTGGAAAAACACAACCTCTCAAGATTAAAACAGGAAGAAATTGGTACCCTGAACAGACCAATATCAAGTCATGAAATTGAATTAGTAATCAGAAAAACCTATCAACCAAAAAAAAGCCCTATGTCAGATGGATTTACAGCCAAATTCTATCTGACATACGAGGAGCTGGTACCAATTCTAGTGAAACTATTCCAAAAAACTGAGGAGGAGGGACTCCCCTAACTCATTCTGTGAAGTAAATATCATCCTGATATCAAAATCTGGCAAAGACACAACAAAAAAAGCAAACTACAGGACAATATCCCTGATGAACATAGGCACAAAAATTCTCAACAAAATACTAGTAAACCACATCCACCAGTGCATCAAAAAGATCATTCACCATGATTAAGTGGACTTAATTTGTAGACTACAAATCAACATATGCAAATCAATAAATATGATCTACCAAATAAACAGAATTAAAAACAAGAACCACATGATCTACATCTCAATAGATGCAAAAAAATTTGATAAAATCCAACATTCCTTCATGATAAAAACCTTCAACCATTTAGGCATTGAAGGAGCATACTTCAAAATAATAAGAGTCATCTATGACAAACCCACAGCCAAAATACTGAATGGGAAAAAGTTGGATGCATTCTCCCTAAACACTGAAACAAGACAAGGATATCTACTCTTACTATTCTTATGTAACATAGTACTGGAAATCCTAGACAGAACAATCAGGCAAGAGAAATAAATAAAAGGTATCCAAATAAGAAAAGAGGAAGTCAAATAGGAAAAGAATGAGGGAAGGGGTCAAGAGTTGAAAAACTACCTATTGGGTACCATGCTCACTATTTGGGTGATAGGTTTCAATAGAAGACCAAACCTCACCATCATGTATATACCCATGTAAGAGACTGGTACATGTACTCCTGAAAGTTTTTTTTTTAAATGGAAAGGCAAGATAGAGGCTGGGAGAAAATATTCATAATATATATATCTGACAAAGGATTCATATCAAGAGCATATAAAGCACTTTTAAAACTCAAGAGGAGATAACACTATCAGAAAGGGGAAAGATATGTGTTTGAACAGACACATCAAAAAATAATAGTAAGCTCATGAAAAAACACTAAACACCATTTTCATTAGGGAAATGCAAATTAAAACCACAACAAGATACCACTACATACCTACTTGAATGACTAAAATTAAAGACTGAGAATACAAGTGCTTTCTAGGATGTGGAGCCACTGGAAATCTTATACACTGCTGATAAAAGTATAAAATAGTACAACCACATTGCAATGATATTTTCTTAATAAGTTAAACATACACTTCACCTATACAGCAGTTACATTTCTAGGTATTTATGGAGGAAAGGAAAACATGTCCATAAAAAAGGCTTACACATAAATGTTTACAGGTTTACCCTTATGGCATAAACTGAAAGCAGCTGAAAATGTTCATCAGCAAGTGAATGGATAAACAAATTGTAGGATATTTACAAATTGGAATAGCACTCACCATAAGAAGAAGTA
Source organism: Tarsius wallacei (assembly GCA_963574415.1). Classification (NCBI taxonomy): domain Eukaryota; kingdom Metazoa; phylum Chordata; class Mammalia; order Primates; family Tarsiidae; genus Tarsius; species Tarsius wallacei. The sequence goes on from CAUYQG010083516.1 coordinate 16,022, forward strand.
ATAGTATAGATACATGCAGCAACGTGGATGTTCCATTATATGAAATTATAGGACAGGAAAAACTTATCAATAGTGACAGGAAAATGGATCACTGGTTGTCTGAGACTGGGCATCAGGGAAATATTGACAGAAAAAAGACATCAGGAAATTTTTTGGGGGGCAATGAAACTGTTCTATATTTTAATTGAGGTGGTTACACAAATGTATACATTTGTCAAAACTCGTTGAACTGTACATGTAAAATAATTGCATTTTATTTTGTATAAATCATTTCTTGGAAAAACTTATTTTAAAAATTACAAAAACAAAAAGTCATCATGTAATCATACTATAAAAATTATCTGAAAAATAAATAATCTGAACTTCTATACCAGAAAATAATTGTCGTAATTGCTTCACTTTTGCTAGGTGCTAATGAAAATGTAGTTTGAAATGATGTGTTGTCTTGAGATGTTTAGTAGAAAGATCTGTGCTGCAATTTTATTAATATGTATTTTGGCAACAAGCTTCATACAACAAAAAATCTTTTATAAGAAATATCTTCATTTTAAGATCAGAAGCTACAGGGTTGATGGCTACATTATGGTTCTTGAATTGAATAAGTGAAACCATGTCAGATGTCCTGCTGTGTGAATTTCTCTCACATTTTAGATCCAACTTGGATTCAAAATGTTGGATCTAAATGTGACTTGGATCTAAACTATGGGGATTATTATTTCTCTACAAAAACAAATCCCTTTGCAAGGCCTCACCAAATGTACAATTTATTTTTCTTCCTTTTACATTTTTAGGCTAGAATATGGTTTTATAATTAAATTCTTTCTTGTGCCCCTTGACTATAATTGTATGCAACAAATAAAATTATTATACGGAATAGCACATTTTTATCATGATTTGATTATTTTGATTGTGCAGAGATTTTTATTAGCCCAGTATTCTCAGGCTTAAGTACTAGAAAATTTATTAACACATAACTAGAGTTATTAGGCCAAATAATATGGCCTAATACGCATGAATTTGCAGGTAATTTCTATTTGTTCTCAACATGATTCCCCATTTTCATGACTCAGTTTTGTGACATGCATATGTTTATTCTACTTCTAGTGACTTAACTAAGCCTGCCGATGATTCAAATTTCCAGGATGTTGTGACAATTCATGGGGACAATGATGTAGAATATTTATAGTTCTGATTATTCTGTGCAGCCTGGGACATTCAGTTACCATTTTATATGGCTACATAGACATGGATACTCAACACAATGTCTGCATTTTTAAATGATGCTTGTTCTTCTACATTAATTTTTGAAGAGATCTGGCCACTGTATTCCTCCTAAGAATCCATTCATGCTCCAATTTTTAAAATCATTACCTATTGAAATAAACAGGACATAGTGATTTTATGAAAGCATTATTGATAGAAGAAGAGAAGTGACTCATATTGAGATAAAGGTAGAACATGTAGCTCAATCATGCTGTACTCAGGTTATTGTTGCAGAAAAATATTTTTTCCATTTTCATAATAATTGAAGTTCAACATAACTACAGCCAGCAAAATGAATGCTCAGACACAGGACCCTCTCCTGCCTACGCTTTGCCCCTGTGGTGAGGCTTCATGGCCCTCCTATGGGCTCCCAGATGTCCTGGTGCTTCCTTCTCTCACGATTTATCTCACCAAGTGGTCATTTTCTGTTTGCCTAGTCATCTCTGAGGTTTTTGTTGGCAGGGAAATGTACTTCAGCTTTATTGTCTCTATGGTGGCACATAGTGCCAAACACGTAGAAGGGTGTCAGTGAATGGATGAACAAGTGGGATTAAGGAAGCGACTCAGTTGCCATGACCATTGTCTCTGCCTGATATGAGTAGAAGGGTTTATGGTAGTAGCATTTCTGATGTAAGACTTGACTTTCCAGCTGGTAAAATTGAAGAAATTACCACCAAGGTAAGAGCCACGTTCTAGAGTGTTTTTCCATGCCATTGTGATTTCTGAATAATAATGGCACTTTCGGTTTTACTTGTTTCTAAGCAGTTTCACTCCTGTTTGGTAGTTGGAAACAGAACCTTGCTAGACCTGTTTTCTTACGGCAGTCGCTAGCATTTATAAAACATTCAGTGCCGCCCACTCTGCCAAATCCTTGTATGGATTATCGTAGTTAACTTTCACAACAGCCTGATGAAACAGGTGATTTGCAGGTGCTGAGGACATGGAAGCATAAGGAGGTTGAGTAACCTGTTCACAGACACAGCAAGTGAAGAATTTGGGCTCAAAACCAGTCAGGCAGGCTCTAGGACTGAGCTCTTTATCATTTCCCAATACTGTTCCTGTTTTGGTTTTTTTTCAAGGCATTTATCACTGTGTGAAATTTTTGTTTGTTTCTGTACTAGAAGGCTTACTCCTTGATTGCAGAGAGTGGCATTCCCAGGTGTAAAACAGTGCCTGGCACCAAGTAGGTGTTCATTGAGTATTAAATTGATGATGAAGTACGGCCTTCCAGAATGGAAAATAAAAGATAAGGCTACTAGATAATATCTAAGTGCTTATAATTCTTACATTTTATGAGTATTCATTTTAGGAAATAATTTGTTCAATGGAAAACTCCTTTAAAAAATGGCTTACAGAAACTCTTAACACCATTGCATTAAATATTCATCCACACATGTAAGAATGTTGACTATATATTAATTCAAACTTCTACACTGAGTTTAGGGTTGATGCAGTCTCAGATCCTTCTCTGGGGGAATGTTATTCTTTTATGTTGCTCATATCCACTCTGTTATACCTAAAATGTGCGCAGCTTTACATTCTAAGATCTTGGATCTTGTCCACTTCCCATTTCTCTCATTAGCCAATTAGGTCTAATTGCAAATGAAGAATAATGTAAACAGAGGTATTATACAGAACCACAGAGGACCTAGGGCCATCAGGACCTGCCTGGGATGTTGCATCACTGGAGGTTAAAGCTGCTTCTTGAGTCACTTTGTTGTCACCCTTCCTTCTTTCCCTTTTTTACTTTTTGACTTCCTACCTTTTATCCTTTTACTGTCTCCTTCCTGAATATATTGATGGCCTCTTCACTGAGTAGTTAAATGAGACAAATCTAGCTGCTGTAAAAGCGGTTTTCTTTCTGCCAGTGACACAGTGACATTGGCTTCTAATTCCATCCCCAAGCCTGCATTTTGAAACATCAGATTGCCCTCTGTAGCTTCTGTAAGATCTTCTATCTCACCCCGTACTACTACCTGGGCTTTTGAATCTTCTAGTCCTTCTGTACCATCGATACTAACGTTCTGTGATTCTGGGACTACTTTCTTTATACAAGGATTCTTAATTATTCACTTAATTGGGAAGTTCTCAAATACAATTACAACTATTTTCTTAAAGTATTATGTAAATATTTTAAGGGCACACTTTTAATTGAAATAAGTGCATAGGTAGTAAAAATTTCCCCTACTGCTTCCTTGATTTGAGCCCTTACATGTCTTCCCCCCTGGAATAGGCAGTCTCAAACCAGAGTTGGGACTTTGTTCTTTCATGTTGGAGCAGAGTTCATTTCCTATTTATTTCATTTTATGTAGTTCATTCCATAGTTACTTTTGAAATATTGTCATTTGTTTTTATTTTTTATATTCAGATTATATTCAATGCCCATATTGCATGAGGAGGTTTAATGAAACTGCAGCCAAGAGACATATTAATTTCTGCAAGGATCAATCTTCTCGCCGAGTCTTTGACCCAGCCCAGACAGCAGCCAAATTGGCATCCAGAGCTCAGGTAACTGTCTCTTCCCAGGTGTTGGAACTGGTGTCCTTGCATGCCTGGGGCAAGCAGGAAAAGTTTACTAGAGAATGTCAGTTACTCATTCTAAGACGTGTAAGCATCAAGAGAACTGATCACCATCACTCATCCCCATGAGAGTCAGTTTCTTTTGGCAGGGCAATGCTTTCCATCTAATAGCACCTTTGTGTGTTTTAGAAAAATATTTTGAAAGCTTTTTTGGATGAAAACTTGAGTATATAAATACTGTTTCTATAGCATTATAGAAACTGTTTATCCAACATTGGTTATCATCCTTAACCATCGAGGAAAGAATTGTGATTCTTAAGTGAAACTGCCCGAGTTGGGGTGGCTGTCACAAGGAAACTGCCCTATCAGCCCGTGTGTCTTGTTCTATAAAGGAGGCTCTTCAGTCTTTTATTTAAAGCAACAGAATCAGCAAGTTAAAGGGGTATGTGGATGAATGGAAGCAGCTGTTATAAGTGGATTCAAACAGGTAAAAGACCACAGATTTATAAAATGCAGAGCTAGAACCAGCAAACAGCTTTGTACACATCAAAGGTCCCAGGGACATAACTTACAATATAGCATTAAAAATTTAGTTTCATGGCTTAGACACCAAGAAGAGATTAAGTTGGTCTGAATACTTTTAAGAGAATACAACATGTTCAGAAAGCTTTCCATTAAATCCAGTATCTAATGGGATGGAACTCTTTCAAACAGTAGCATCTCTCACAGACTGTGGATTCTGAACTCTATCCCCATATTCATTAGAGAATTAGTGACCATCTGCTGTGTACCAGACACTATGCTAGGTATTGGTTAATCAAGACATTGTAGTTGAAAGGAGGAGAAGGACTTGGAATCAATACAGCATGGAGTTGGTATAGTTAGTGTATATAGGAGGACTGTGAAAGAAGAAGCCACTGTGATTCCTGAAAGTCTCAAAGGCAAGCAAACGTCTTCCCCTTAAATATAAAAATGAGCTCACCAGCCTAGAGTTGGAATTGGAAAGGATTTTATGCATAAAGCATCCACCTTTTGAAGCACCTACCTGTGGGGCTAAAGCATAGAGTTCCTGTGGAAGACAAGGTGGGCAGCCAGATCTAGAAGGACTTTAACTCAATTCAGTTCAGAGAGGAGGCAAAGAGGAATTGATTGGATAGATGACCAGAATCTGATGACAGCCAGGTCTGAGAGTCTGGAAGCAGAAACTGGAAAGTCCCCAGGCAGCCAGGCAGTCCTCCTTTCCACCTTGCCATCCAGTTTCTTCCTCCTGCCTTCTCTCCTCCTTGAATACTGGCTTTCTTGGTTTTTCTGTCTAATTGTCTATTATTGGCCTTAGGTGCCATCACTAGGTAGTGTAGATTGATCAGTGGAGAGTGGAGTGACATGGGATTGACTTTGTAGAAAGGTTTCCCTTACAATTACTGTTTAGGATGGATTGGTAGGAAAGAATGAGGACGTGGAATATGAGGACTAATGGGGGTATGTGGGAGGGAGAATTTAAGAAATAATTGATGAGACTGAGAAAATGAGGTATTCAGCTCCATAGCCTGAACAGATAGAAATACTATATCTCTTGATATAGGAACACAAGAGGGAGGAGATAAGTGTTGAGGGGCGGTGGTTATGAGAATAGTTTTAGAGATTCAGTCTTTACATCTGAGATAGCGTGGGAAGCAATATAATGTAGAAAAAGCAGGGATTCTGCAATCAATAGCCAGTGTTTGAAGTTCAGTTCTATAACTTATCTGTAGGTAAACTTGCCCGATTTACTTAAAGTCATTGAAGCTCACTTTAATCTGTAAAATACAGTTAATCACATGTGCCTTGCTGAGTTGTTAGAAAGATTATAGGTAAGTAGATTGCCCAGCTCCAGCGTCTTGTGTATAGGGATTTCTCTATCCTTCCTCTCTCCACTTTACCCCACCCTTCCCCTCTCCTGTAGCCTTTTCCTGTTGGTAGGGTTGGCACCACAATTTTGAAGGGATATGACTGCTTTGTGCTTGGATTCAGCCTAATTTGGAAATGTTTTTAAGTATAACTCCACCTACACTTTGTAAAGCAGTAGAGGGCAAATTATATTTCTACAAATGTTTCTTCTAACCAGTCCATGAAGTAAGTCGGCATTAGTGGGGCAAAAGAGAGCACAGGGAAGCAGCAAACGGAAGTGTTTTTTTATCCTTGAAGAAGGCCAGCTGGCTGTCCTGAGTGTAACCAGTGACTTGGCCCCATTCCCCTCCTTGTTTTCCAGAACTAAGTGGTGATTGGGAACACAGAAGAAAAATTGCTTGCTTTCTGAATTCCTTCCCTCACTGTAGAGTATATCTGAACAGCAATGTTTGTTTGCCTTGTGCCAGCTTCACCACTTTGGGGCCTTGCCGAATGGTGAAGCTTATTCAGAAATGGAACAAGAGGGTAGGGATTGTTTCAGTTCTGAAGGGCTGTTAACGGCACAGCCGAAATGTGTTTCTATTTTAAACATAATCGACTTTAAAAATGTGTCATACCCTTAACCAAAAGAGACCAATATGGGTCTCTAAAAATAGCTCTCTTTGTTTGGATGGAGTTGAGCTGCCTGCTATAGTCTCACAGCCATCCTTGCCCAAGTGAGAATTCTCACTCCAAGCAACAGGTTATCTTCATACAACAGTTTCTATGTCACTGGAAGTGGAATCAGTGGTGAGGTAAAAGGAGCTTGTGAAAAACCTGTTGGTCCTTATTTTGTTTTAGTGTAACCATTCTGCTGCTGCTACTCTAGGGAGAGGGATGGCATAGGGATGTTGGAATTTCATGCTCAAAACGTTTGCTGCCTGCCAATCTGTTTTTCTTCTCTGTTCATGTTAAAAGACAAAATCATCTTCAAGTGTAATGAAAAAATAAAATGTTCTATAAATATATCCTTATTGACACTAAGTGATTTCTTATGTATCCCTACAACTAATTTTATAGGATAAACATACTGCCAACAACCCCAAGGGCTTAATTATGGAATGAAAGCTCCAAACCCAGATATGGCTTTGAGTATCAGCAGGGAGGCCAGGAACCAGACAAAATGAGGTGCAGTGTCTGTGTGTCTCCTCTTTCCCTGGGTACAGAGAGTCCCTGAAGATGATGCTAATCTGCTGCTGATTAAATGGAAACAGCTTTATCTCCTGTGTGGTACCTGAGATTACAGAAGTGTGCTCCCTGTGTCTCTCCTTCTTTTTCCCTCTGTAGGGTAGGGCTCAGAAAAGTCCAAAAAAAGAACCAACTGTTACCAGTGCTGTGGGAGCTTTGCTGCAGAACAGGGCCACAGAGGCCATGAATGGAGGCCCAACCAAGTCAGGTGAGTCAGAGCATGTATTTCAGCTCTTTAATGATGGAGGTCAGAGGTGGCCACTGTTGGTTTTGGGATTTATCAGTGGTCAGCAAAAGCTGTCATGACATTCACTGTTGCTTTTGGATACAAGGGTATGTGGATTTGTTTGAGATTAAAACGTATTTGCCAAGAGGGAATATTTCTTAATTTATCAAGATTATATGACTTCGACAGCATACAAAATAAAATCAGATTACAGCAGCAGAAGTCTAGACCTATTGTTCTCCTGTCTAGTAAAATTGAAAGGAGATTGAGAGTAAGGAAAGACCACATGTCATGCGTTGTATTGAAAATAAAGGGAGAGTTTCCTTTCTAGAAATAAACAGATGCTTCTTGATTTACAATGGGATTATATCCTGACAAACTCATTATAACTGAAATATCATAAGTTAGAAATGCATTTAACACCCCCAATAAACCTTCCTTAAACTGAAAAATTGTAAGTCAACCATTGTAAATAGGAGACCATCTGTACTCATCCCATGGTATCCATGGGGATTGGTTTCAGGCTCTCTGAGGTGTAGTATTTACATATATCCTTTGCACATCTTCCTGTATACTTTAAATCATCTGTAGACTACTTGTAATACCTAATATTACTTAGAATACCTATACTACCTAACAACTAATGTAAGTTCTATATAAGTAGTTGTTATACTGTATATTTTAACTTGTATTTTTTTATTGTATTTCTTTAATTTATTAATATTTTTGGTCTTTGGTTTGTTGAATCTGCAGATGGAGACCTCATGGATAGGGAGGGCTGTCTGCAGTTTCTTCAAAGTAGTAGCAAGGCATAACTACCATTATAGTTTTGGATGATAATAGCCACCCTAACGGGTGTTAGGTGGTATCTCATTTACAGTTTTGATTTGCATATTTCTAACGATTAGTGATGTTAATCATCTTTTCAGATGCTTATTGGTTATTTGTTTATCTTCTTTGGAGATGTGCCTATTCAAGTCTTTTGCCCATTTTTGAAAGTCTTTTTTTACTTGTTACAGTGTGATAGAAAAATTGTCTTGTTGTTGTTGTTGACTTTTAGAAATTCTCTTTATAGTCTGCATATTAATCCTTTATCAGACATATGATTTACAAATATTCCCTCCCATTCCATGAGTTGCATTTTTACCCTGTTAATTGTCTTTTGATTCACACATTTACAAAACTTTCATGGTCATATTTGTTTGCTTTTTCTTTGGTTGACCATGCCTTTGGTGTTATATGCAAGAAATCATTGCCTAATTCAAGGTCCCAGAAATTTACTCCTATGTTTTCTTCTAGCAGTTTTATAATTTTAGATCTTATATTTTTGTATTTGATCCATTGTGAGTTAATTTTTATATATGGTGTTAGATAAGGGTCTGATTTGATTATTTTACACTTGGATATCTAGTTTTCCCAATACAATTTATTGAAGACAACCATTTCCCAATTCAGTGGTCTTGGCACCCTTGTCAAAAGTCATTTGGCCATGTATACAAGCATTTGTTTCTGGACTCTATTTTATTTCATTATACTATATGTCTGTCCTTATGCTAGTATTGTTTTGATTACTGTAGACTTGTAGTAAGTTTTGACATCAGGAACTGTGAGTCCTCCTTGGCTATTTTGGGGTCTTTTGAGATTTCATATAAATTTCAATATGGGTATTTCTATTTCTGCAAAAAGCTTCATTGAAATTTTGATAGGGATTACACTGAATCTGTAGATTGTTTTGGTTATTGTGGACATCTTAACATTAGTAAGTAATCAAATCCATGAACATGGAATACATGTCTATTTATGTTTTCTTTAATTTCTTTCATCAATGTTTTGTAGTTTTCACTATACAAGTCTTTCACCACATTAATTCCTAAGTGTTTTATTATTTCTGATGCTATTGTAAATGAAATTGTTTTCATAATTTCCTTTTCAGATAGTTTATTGTTAATGTATAGAAACACAACTGACTTTCATGTGTTAACTTTGTATTCTGCTACTTTGCTGAATTTATTTGTGAGTTCTAACAGTTTTTTTATGTGTGAAATCTTCAAATTTTTTAAAAATCATAGCGCCTGTGAACAGAGATAATTTTATGTCTTCCTTTCCAATTTGGATGCCTTTTATTTCTTTTTCTGACCCAATTGCTCTGGCAACAACTTCTAGTACTATATTGAATAGAAATGGTAAAAATGGGCATCCTTGCCTTGTTCCTGATCTTATAGGGAAGGTTTTTGGTCTTTAAACATTGATTGTGATGTTCTCTGTGTGTTTTTCATATATGGTTTGAGGTACTTTCTATTCTTAGTGTATTTAATGTCTTTATCACACAAGGGCGTTGAATTTTGTCAAATGCTTTTTCTTTATCAATTGAAATGATGGTGTTATTTTTGTTCTTCACTGTGTTAATATGGTGTATTACATTGATTGGTTTTGTGTGTTGAAACATCCTTGCATCCCTGGAATAAATCCCACTTGGTCCTGGAGTATAATGGTGTATCAGTCTTTCAATATGCTGCCAACTTTGGTTTCCTGGTACTTTGTTGAGGATTTTTGCATCAATGTTTATAAGGGACTGGGGTGATACTGGCCTCATAGAATGAATTAGGAAATATTCCCTCCCTTCAATATTTTTGGGAAAAGTTTGAGAAAGATTGGTGTTCTCTTTAAATGTTTGGAAATCTTCCCCAGTGAAACTATTAGGTCCAGAACTTTTTTTTATTTTTCATGAGATTTTCTATTACAGATTCAATCATTTTACTGGTTATAAGTTTATTCAGACTTTCTGGGTCTTTATGGTTTAGTCTTGGTAGATTTTATGTTTTATTTAAGTTATCCAATTTGGCATATAATGTTCATTGTACTCTCATAAAATCCTTTTTATTTTTGTAGCATTGATAGTAATGCTTTCACTTTCATTTATGATTTTTACAATTTGAGTGTTCTCTCTGTTTATCTTAGTCCATCTAGTTAGTGGTTTGTCAATTTGTCAATCTTTTCAAAGAATCAACTTTTGGTTTCATTGATTTTTCTGTCATTTTTCCATTCTCACTTTTCTTTATCTCTGCTCTAATCTTTAATATTTACTTTCTTAAGCTAGTTTTTTTTTCTTTTCCAACTCCAACCCAGAGTTGAAACTTCTGCTAGCTTTTGGTATAGTTTCCTAATATCTTAACTTGCAAAGTTAGATTTTTGAAAGGTCTTTTTTCTTTGTTTTTTTGTTTTGAGTTGGGGTCTGTCTCTGTCACCCAAGGCCGGAGTTCAGTGGCATATTCACGGCTCACTACAGTCTTAAACTTCTGGGCTCAGGCAATACTGCCTCAGCCTCCCGAGTAGCTGGGATTACTGGTGTGCGCCATCACACCAGGCTGATTATTTTATTTTATTTTTGTAGAGATAAGGCCTTGCAATGTTTCCTAGGCTGACCTTGAACTCCAGGGCTCAAGCAGTCCTCCTGCCTTGGCCTCCCAAAGTGCTGGGATTACAGGCATGAGCCACCAGCCCAGCATTGTTTTTTTTAATGTAAGCATTTATAGTTGTAAATTCCTCCCTTAGCTCTGTTTTTGCTGAGTCCCGTCAGTTTTGGTGTGTTGTGTTTTGAGTTTCATTTGTCTCCAAGTGTTTTTAAATTTATCTTGTGATTTTTTCTTTGATCCACTGGATGTTTAAGAGTATGTTGCTTAATTTGCACAAATTTTTTAATTTTCCAGTTTTACTTCTGCTTTATCTCGTTGTGATTTGGAGAAGACACTTTGTATGACATGTATCTTTTGAAATTTATTGAGAGTTATTTTGTGGTCTAACATGTAGTTCATTTTGGAAAATGTCCCCCATACACTTATGAAGAATGTGTATGCTGTTGTTGGGTAGAGTGCTCTATACATGTCTGTTAGATCTAATTGGTTTATTGTGTTGTTTAAGTTCTCTGTTTCTTTACTTATCTCCATCTGGTTGTTATTGAGAATGGGACATTGAAGTATCCAATTACTATTGGAGAACTGTCTATGTCTCCCTTCAGTTCTGTTGGGTTTTGCTTCATCTATTTTGATGGTCTGTCATTAGTTTCTTCTTTGCTTCTTATAATCTTTTTTGGTCTAAAGTTTATTTTGTCTGGTATTAGTGTAGCCACTCCTGCTCTTTTTGGTTATTTTTGCATGTTAGTTATTTTTCTCCCCTTTCACTTTCCATCTATTTGTGTCTTTGGATTTAAAGTGAATCTCTTATATACAGCATATAATTAGACGTGTTTTATCCATTCTGCCAATCTCTGTCTTTTAATTGGAGACTTTAATCCATTTACATTTAAAGTGATTACAGATAAGGAAGGACATCTGGCATTTGTTATTAGTATAGCTTTTTTTTGTTTTTCATTTTCTACATTACTGTCTTCTTTTGTTTTTACTTTTTTTTTTGCAGTGAAACATTTAAATTACTTTTTAACTTTTGGGGATATATAGTCTATAGCTGTTTCCCTTGTGGTTACTATCCGGAATACATTTAGCGTCCTAATGTTACAACACTCTAATTTGCATTTATACCAGCTTATCTTCAATAACAGAGAAAAACTGTGCTCCTTCAACAGCTTTGTTCCCACTTCTTTTGGTTGTTGATGTCTCAAAATTACATCTTTATACAGGTTGAATATCCCTAATCTGAAAATCTGAAATCTGAAATGCTCCAAAATCTGAAACTTTTTAAACGCTGACATGATGTTCAAAGAGATGCTCATTGGAGCATTTCAGATTTTAGCTTTGTAAATTAGGGTTGCTCAACCATAAGTATAATGTAAACATTCCAAAATTCAAAAAACATCAGAAATCTGAAGCCCTCTGGTCTTAAGCATTTCATATAAGAGATATTCACCCTGTACCTTGTGTGCCTAAAAACATAAATTAATAATTATTCTAAGTTACTTAAATTATGTATAAAACAAAATGTGGAGTTTCAAGCCAAGGTTACTAGTTTTTAGACTAATAATTGATTTTTTAACGTATTAGCCACTTAAATCATGTAGAAAACAAAGAGTTACAAACCATTGTTACAATAACATTGTCTATCTATTTACCTTTATTGAGATATTTATTTCATCTTAAAGCTTCAAGTTACTATGTAGTATTTTCTCATTTCACCCTGCAGGACTCCCTTGAGTGTTTCTTGCAGAGCAGATCTCATGGTAATGAACTCCCTCAGCTTTGTTTGCCTGGAAATGTCTTAATTTCTCCCTCACTTTTTTTTTAAGAGACAGGGTTTTATTTTGTTGCCCAGGCTGAACTCAAACTCTTGAGTTCAAGCAGTCCTCCCACCTCAGCCTACTAAGTATCAGAGACTGCAGGCACATGTCACTGTGCTCATCTTCTCTTCTCTTTCATTTTTGTTTTTTGTTTTTAAATTTTATTTTATTGTAGAGGTGTTGGGTACAAGTAAGGATTAACTACACAAGTAGGTTACATGCAGGTGAAGTTTGGGCCCCCAACTGGCCTTTACTTCCTCTGGTTTGGGACGAGGTACCCTTCATTTTGTTAGTGTTACCCTTCCCTCTCAACTTCCCTCCTCCCCACCCCTCCCTCTATCCCCTGGAAGTGCCCAGTGACTGCTGATCCCTCCCTTGGGCTAATGTAATTAATGTTCAGGTCCCAGTTATGAGTGAGAATGTGCTGTATTCAGTTGTTTGTTTCTGTGATAGATCACTAAGTATGATGGTCTCTGACTTCATCCAATTTGCTGTGAAGTCCATGATTTTGTTCTTCTTTATGGATGCTTAATACTCCATTATGTATATGTACCACATTTTCTTTAACTGGTCCACTTTTGATAGGCAATAGGATTGGTTTCATGTTTTTGCTATTGTGAATAGTGTAGCTATAAACATGCATGTGCAGGTGTTTTTTTGGCTTGTTTGTTTCGTAGAATGATTTGTGTTCCTCTGGGTATATTCCAAAGAGAGGGATTACTGGATCATATGGAAGGTCAATTTTTCATTCTTTTAGGAATCGCCACATTGCTTTCCATAGAGGTTGAACTAGCTTGCACTTTCACCAACAGTGAGAAGCGTTCCTTTTTCTCTGTACCTGTGCTAGTAACTGTTGTTTTTTGATTTATTAATGATGGCCATCCTTACTGGAATTAGGTGGTACCTCATTATAATTTTGATTTACATTTCTCTGATGATTAGTGAGGCTGAGCATTTTTTCATGTATCTGTTGGCTGCTTGTATATTGTCTTTAAAAAAGTATCTATTCATGCCCTTTACCCACTTTTTAATAGGGTTGCTTGTTTTTTTCCCTTTCAGCTTGTTTGACTTCTTGGATGTTAGGCCTTTGTCAGATACATAGCAAATATTTTTTCCCCTTTCTGTAAGTTGTCTCTCCACTCTCTTGATGGTTTCTTTTGCTGTGCAAAAAGGCGTTTTGTTTGATGAGATCCCACTTGTCCATCTTAGCTTTCATGGCATTCTCTTTTGGGAACTTAGTCAATAATTCATTGCCTACTTCAATGTGATAAGGGTGTTTCCTATGTCTTCTTCTATGATTCTTACAGTTTGAGGTTTTACAATTAGGTCTTTGATCCATTTTGAGTTGATTTAATATATGGTGATAGGTAGGAGTCCAGTTTCATTCTTCTACATGTGGTCAGCCAGTTTTCCCAGCACCATTTGCTAAATATGGTCTTCTTTCCCCAGTGATTGTTACTGGTGGCTTTGTCAAAGATGAGTTGGTTGAGAGACCATGTTTTTGCCTCAAGAGTCTCTGTCCTATTCCATTGGCCTATGTACCTATTCTTGTACCAATACCAGACTGTTTTAGTTACTGTAGCCTTGTAATAAAGGTTAAAGTCTGGAAGTGTGACATTAAACAACATGCTGCAGAACAACTTTTGGGTCAACACAGAAATCAAAACAGAAAGAAAAAGTTTCTTTGTATTTGCATACTAGTGTGCATAGTAATTTCTGGTAATCTTTTAAATTTCTTCAGGGTCAGTTGTGACTTCGTCTTTTGTGTTTCTAATTGTATTTATTTGTACTTTCTCTTCCACTTTGTTCCTTTTGCTGAGGATTGTTTTAGTAGCTATTCATGTTCTTTTCTGTTTCCATATGAATTTCTGTATTGTCATTTCCATGTCTGAGAAAAATGTTGGTAGGTTGATGGATATTTCATTGAATCTATAGATTGCCTTGGGTAGCACGGATATCTTGACAATACTGATTCTTCCAATCCATGAGCAAGGAATGTTTTTCCATTTCTTTGTGTCATTTTTGGTTTCTTTGAGCAATGTTTTGTAATTCTCACTGTAAAAGTCTTTCACTTGTTTGATTAGATGGTTGCCAAGGTATTTCTTTTGTGTGTGTGGCTATTGTGAATGGGATAGAGTTTTTTATTTGGTTCTCTGCCTGTTTGTTCCTGATGTATAGAAATGCAACTGTCTTTTGCACATTGATTTTGTACCCCAAAACTTACCAAAGTCGTTTGTCAGTGAAGGAGGTTTTTGATGGAGTCCCTGGGGTTTTCAAGGTATAGAATCATATCATCTGCAAAGAGAGATAGCTTAACTTACTCTTTTCCTATTTGGATACCTCTGACTTCCTTCTCTTGCCTGACTACACTGGCAAGGACTTCCAGCACTATGTTGAACAGGAGGGATGAGAATGGCATCCTTGTGTTGTTCCTGTTCTCAGGGAGAATACTTCCAACTTCTGCCCATTGAACAAAACATTGGCTATTGATCCTAGGTGGCTCTTACTGTTTTGAGGAATGTTTCTTCTATGCCTAGGTGTTCAAGGGTTTTTATCAAGAAGGGATGCTGGATTTTGTCGAATGCTTTTCTGCATCTAGTGACATAATCAAGTGGAGTTTTTTTTTTTGTTTTTTTTTTAACAGCTGTTAATGTATTGAATTATGGTCTTGTGAATGTTAAATTGGCCCTGCATCCTAGGATTGAAGCCTACTTGGTCATAGTGGATGATCCTTGAGATGTGTTGTTGGATCCTATTTGCTAGAAGCTTGTTGAGAATCTTTGTAGCCAGGCTCGGTGGTTCAGCCTGTAATCCCACACTTTGGGAGGCTGAGGTGAGTGGATTGCCTGAGCCCGCAGGTTCGAGACCTGCCTGGGCAACTTGACGAGACCTCATCCCTACAATAAATCAAAAATTAGCCAGGCATGGTAGCACACACCTATAGTTCCAGCTACTTGGAAGGCTGAGGAGGAAGGATTGCTGGAGCCCAGCAGGTCGAAGCTGCGGTGGCTGGCAGCGGCCATTGCACTCCAGTCTGGGTGACAGAGTGAGACTCCAACTCAAAAAAAAAAAATTTCTTCAGGGTCAGTTGTGACTTCATCTTTTGTGTTTCTAATTGTGTCTATTTGTACTTTCTCTCTCTTTAAGTCAATTTGGTCAGCGGTTCAACAATCTTATCCTTTCAAAGAACCAACTTTTTGTCTTGTTGATATTTTCTATGATATTTTTGTCTTCTATGCCCTACAGTTGTGACTTTATCTTGGTGATCTAGATTCTTCTGCTGAAGTTAGGATTTTGGTGGTCTTGCCCTTCCATCTCTCTTAGGTATGACATTAGGCTATTTACTTGTGCTCTTTCTGTTTTCTTGATGTATGTTTGCAATGCTATAAATTTTCCTCTTAGCACTGATTTCATGGCTTCCTGGAGATTCTGATAAGATGTGTCTTTGTTTTCATTTGTTTCCAGGAAACTTATTCTTTCTGTCTTGATTTCTGTGTTGACCTAAAAGTTGTTCAGTAGCATGTTGTTTAATGTCAATGTCTTTGTGTGTTTTGAGGGTTTATTGTTGGTAGTGATATTCATTTTTATTCCACAGTGATCTGAGAAGATGCATGGTATCATTTCAATCATCTGGAGTATATTCCATGTGCTGATGAGTAGAATGTATACTCTGTAGTTGTTGGGTAAAGTGTTCTATAGAGGTCTATTAAGTCCATTTGTTGAGCATTGAGTTGAGGTTCCAGATCTCTTTATTAATTTTTTGCCTCAATCATCTATCTAGATCTATTAGTGGGGTATTTAGGTCTTCAGCTATGATTATGTGAGAGTCATTGTCCTCTCTTAATTTACTTAGTAGTGTATTTATAAAACCTGCTGCTCCTGTGTTGGGTTCATATATGTTTAGGATGGATATTTCTTGCTGGTGACTTGTGCCTTTTATCATTATATAATGTCCTTCTGTATTCTTTTAAAACTTTTGATTGCTTGAAGGCTACTTTGTCTGATATTAGAACAGTTACTCTTGTCTTCATCTGTTTTCTGTTTGCCTGAAAGTTCATTTTCCAGCCTCTAATTTTGAGTCTGTGGGTTTACTTTGCAGTGAGTTGAGTTTCCTGGAGGCAGCAGATTTTGGGATCATGCTTTTTTATCCAATTTGACTCTCTATGTCTTTTCAGTGGTGCATTTAGTCCATTCATGTTCAGGTTAATTATTGAAATGTGAGCATTTATTCCTGTCTTGTAACTCTTAGGGGGTTGCTTTGCTTCCTGTTAACTTTTGTATTTATATATGTGTGTGTTTTCATTTTTGTGAGTGCCCTGTGTGCTCTGTTAACTCTGTGCTTGCCTGAATTTTGTGATGGACGTGACTGTTCTTTTGTTTTTTCTGTGTTCAAGACCTTCTTAAGCTTCTCCTGATGGGCTGATCTGGAGGTGGCATATTCTTTTATGGGTTGGATGTCTGTGAAAGTTTTTAATCTCTCATCACTGGTGAAACTTAGCTTGGCAGGGTAGGAAATTATTGGTTGGAATTGCTTATCTTTAAGAATGCTAAACATTGGACCCCAGGCTGGACGTGGTGGCTCAAGCCTGTAATCCCACCCAGCACTTTGGGAAGCTGAGGTGAGAGGATTACCTGAGCCTATGGGTTTGAGAACAGCCTGGGCAACTCAGCAAGACCTCATCTTTACAATAAATCAAAAAAGGCCAAGCGTGATAGCGGGCACCTGTAGTTCTGGCTACTTGGAAGACTGAGGTGGAAGGATTGCCTGAGCCTCGTGGGTCAATGCTGGGGTGGCCATGCATGTGCCACTGCACTCCAGCCTGGATGGCAAAGTGAGACTCCAACTCGAAAACAAAAAAACCCAAAAAAAACCTGAACTCCATTCTCTTCTAGCTTGTGTTGTTTCTGCAGATAAGTGATTCTGACTAGTTTTCTCCAGTAGGTAGTCTGACTTTTCTCTCTTGTTGTCTTTAGGATTTTTTCTTTCATGCATACTTTGTGGAGGTGGATTACTCAGTGTCTAGGGGTTGATATTCTCATGTGATGCCTTGCAGGGCTCCTTTGAATCTCTTGTGCTTGGCTAGTCACATCTCTGACAAGATGAGGAAAGGTTTATTGGGTGACCACATGGAATGTTTGTTCCAAGGTGTCCTCCACTTCCTTTTCTGCTACAGGGATACCAATCAAGTGTAGGTTTGACTTCTTCACATAGTCACTCATCTCTTGGAGGCTTTGCTCTTTCTTTTTCCTATGTTTTTAACAGATTGAGTTAATTCCACATTTTGGTCTTCAGGCTCTGAGATTCCTTCCTCTGCTTGGTTGATTCTGTTCCCCATGCTTGTTAGTTTGTTATTTATTTTGAGGATGGATTTTTAAATTTCTATTATTTCAGAATAGACTTTTTCTGAAACTGACCAACTCTGGTATGGTTTCATTGAGTTTTGCTTCTTGTTTCTCTTGGTTCCTGTTTATTTTTGCCATCCAATCTCTGCTTTCTGTGGCTATCATCTGGGGCAGGTCGTTCTGGGAGGTTTCCATTGTTTGTGCTTTGGTGGCTGTGTTTTGGGACACTGTCTCTTTAGGACTCTGGGGGTTGTCTGTGTTTTTCTGTTGATTTTTTCTCATTTGTGAGAGGTCCCTCCTGTATAATTCCATCACTCAATGAGGGAGAAGCATTCACTTCTGCTGCTTGCTCTACCCTGTGACAGGATACCATAATTGCAGGTTCTTTCTCCCTCTGCTAAACTAGTTGAATCAGTTTCCAGCCCCTGAAGTACTGGGAGAGGGTGAACTGACTTGTCTTAGACTCTCTCACCCCTCACCTTTGTTGAGCCGAACCTCTGGCTCTGTCTGAGCCTGGAATAGGATGGGTCGTGGAACACTTAGAATTCTGCACCTGCCATTGCATTCTGGTCTCTATGTGTACAAAGGGACTCCAGCTGGGTGCAAGGTATATTGGTGGCTGGGTCCTTACTCTCTGCCCTGCTCAGCTTGAGAGGTACCAGTCTGCTTCTCCACTAGCTGCCTGTTGTGGGCATACCAACCACATTCACGCTGCAGGAGATTCTCTTCCTACCTAGGAAGAGGCCACCACTGTGGCAGCTGGGGGGTGAGTCCCATTCCCCAGTTCACTTAGGCTTCGGTTGCCCCCTCCTGTGTCCTGATCAAAGCTCTTCCTGTGTGGGATGGACAGCTCATTCATGGCTGGGAAGGTGCAGATTGACCAGCCTTTTTCTTGACTAGTTATTGGTATTTTATAACCACCCTGTGATGTCACTAAATAAAAGGTAAAGTTCTTAAAATGGCCCACACTAGGCTCTGTAATACTATCTGAGCTCGCCTTCTACTATTTCTTCTCAATGCTGCCCTGTTACAGTGGCCTCTGTGTTGTTCCTGGACCATAACAGACATGCATTTTCTTGCCTCAGGGCCTTTACACTGGTTACTTCCCTGCTGACACCAAAAACATTCTTTTACTAATCTCCACTGCTCACTCATTCACTTCTTTCAGTTCTTTTCTGAAGTGTCATTTTCTCAGTGAGTCTTCACCAACCTCTGTATTTGAAATTAAGCATTCATTCCATAAATTTCTTTGTACCTTTTTCCCCACAGCATTTTTTGCCATATAATTATACATATTTAACTCATTTTATCTCCCCATCCCTCAAAAATGGAATGTAAGTTTCAAGAAGGTAGGGAATTGTCTAATATATCTTTGCTCATTGTACTGCAATATTCCTAGTTTTGGGGGGATTATTTGTGGCATGTATGATGCATCAATAAGTATTGTTGAACAAAACATATGGGAAAAAGTTAAAAAAAATTTTGGGGGGGTAGTTGAGCTCTCACTCTGTCATCCAGGCTGGAGTGCAGTGGCACAATCATGGGTCACTACAGCCTTGACCTCTTGGACTCAGGTGTTCCTTCTGCCTCAGTCTCCCAAGTAGCTGGGACTACAGGTATGCACTACCACTCCTGGTGAATTTTTTGATTTTTTTTTTTTTTAAGAGATGAAGTCTCACATCTCTCTCTTGCTGAGTCTGGTCTCAAACTTCTGGACTCAAGCAATCCTACATCAGCCTACCAAAGTGCTGGAATTACAGGCATGAGTCATTGTACTTAGCCTGAAAATCTTGATTCCATAATTTCTCACTTAAATTACTAGCATATGAGTGGAATTGTGTTTAATTAGCTTGAGGAGATAGCTTTTTATTTCAGACTTAAGATGGGTTTTTTTTTTTGTTTTTTTTTTTGGAGTTGGAGTCTCACTCCATCACCCTCATGGCCACCCCGGCATCCACCTGCTAGGCTCCAGCAATCCTTCTGCCTCAGCCTTCCAAGTAGCCAGAACTACAGGCATGTGCTACCATGCCCAGCTAATTTTTTGATTTATTGTAGAGATGAGGTCTTACCATGTTGCTCAGGCTGGTCTAAGATGCTTTAAAAATTAATTTCTTGTTCTTTTCTGTGATCTTATTTGATTACATTTAAAAATAAAATTGCTTGATCATCCAATGTACTACCACAAGAAAATGACTGAGGGTGTTGGGAAAATACGGGGTGGGGGACGATGGGATTAATGGTGATAAATATCTGTCTGGGGATAGGGAGACACCTCTTATCATCAAGGGTGCCTGAACGAAGCATTTTTGTATGCCTAACCCCTAACTGTACCCCATAATACCATAATTTAAAAAAATTTAAAAAAAAATAGCTTGAATTCTGTGAAATGAGTTAAATCTAGAACTTGAGTAAGAGACCATAAATAACCTACAGCAACTTGAATTTGATTTTCTGCTCACCAGACCTATAATTTTCCCATAACAGCATCTTAATAGCTCCCAACACTTACTTCTTTTTTTTTTTTTTTTGGTAGAGATTCTGTGATCAGAGAGCTATATATTCCTGCTTGTGAAAGTACTCTAATGATGACCTCTCTCTAAAGTGTATTATGGTAATTGAGACTGTCTTTTTGCTAACAGGTAAGCACTTCCATTACTCTAGAATCTCAGGATTTTACTGCTCCTATGGAAATTGAGAAGCCCAAGGCCATGGCAAGCATTCATCTTTAGCTTACAAAAGGACAGTCATCACAATTTCTAAGAAATCTTACAGGAACGCATGTCCCTCCGGTTTCCCTAGAATTGAAGTTAGGGAATGGTTAAGCAGGTTGCATATAACACATTCATTTCAACATTCTCTGGCCTCCAGGCACCTTTGCTGTTCAGCACGCCCTGCAAATTCCGGAATCTCAATTTCATTGACTATAAGTCTGCCTCCAATTTACCATCCAAGCATACTACAATGTTCACTTCCAGCATTTAAACCAACACAAATCCTGAATGCCGAGTGGGTGCATTTATTTCAATAAATTAAACCCACACGGGTCTTATATTTCATGCTCCCCAACCCAACGTTATAAATTTGTCTTATGCATGCTCTCTAGACTCTTGCTGATACAAGTCAGCAAGATACTACAACTCTTTCAGCAGCCATTTCCTTCAAGACTTGTATTTGTACTTCTCCATTTGAATTATGCTGGCATCTATGTCTTCCTATAAGCCTGTAGGACATATAGGCAGTGAGTCCTGAAAATAATTGGAATTCCACTGAGAAGTAACCGTTCATTTATGTGTAAAGGAGCTGTATCCATTAAGGAAGTTTTCAGTGTATATGGGGATTCAAATTCCTCAGCTTTATCTGTTCCCTGATGTGTTCCTCCCATGTGTCAGTCTTCCACTCTTTCCCAGCCAAAACTTTTACTGGCATAGAGATCTGGTAGAATTGCACAGTTAATTAGTTCTGTAATTCTACTGTGGTTAAAATCAGTCTCTGGGCTTGATTCTCCATCTATAGGACATAGGAAATTTCTTTAAAATTGCCTTTTAAAATTTGCCATCTGAATTGACATCAGAAACAATCAACATTTGGTTTTCTCTTTGTTTGTTATCTAGGACCATCAGAGAAATTTTCAAACTTCATAAGCCCTATTGTTACCGTAGCTACTAAGTGCCAACCACACTTGATCACAAAGCCTTTCATCGGGGCTTTCTCATGTGTCTTTGCTAGTAATCATTTTTTGGAACTGAGATGCCAACACTTGCCGTTATCATCCTCATCCCAGCAACAAGATTATACATGTGCTTCCAAAACATGTAAACAGCAGAATCCCAGAATCTTAATTTTAAGGCTTCCTTCTTGGGGCTACTCTTAGTATCAATTACTCTTTTTGTCAGAAATCAGATGGTATACCTTAATGGGGTAATTAAGAATAGATTAATACAGGAACCAATTTTGGTCTCAGTAAACCAAAAAGTGGTCATGAAGCACTCTAAGACTACCAGGCAGTGGTAAGTTCTTACTACTTTCAGGCTTAAAGTGGCAAGAGAATGAAATAATTACTAGATGTTGGAGAGAACTATGGCTATAGGAAAAGACTACCCACTAGAAACACAATTCCTGCCAACCTGCAGCCCGGCACAAGTCAGCAGGGGGACTAAAAGTTCTGACTTCTTCATCCACTCACTAATCTCCTGCTGGTGTCTCTCATAGGCTGTAGCCAAACACATTATAAGAACATAGTCTATAACTTTGTCCACTATTCTTGATGAGTGCTATTTTATATTTTCTCTCTGCTCATACATCACACACTTGCTCCCCGTTTCCTCTTGCAGCTGATGACCTGTGATTTCACCAAGAAACCAAAGCTTTCTGAGAGAATGTTCAAAGCTTCTCAACCCTTCTCAACATTTACATATTTAGCCGCATCTGTACCACACCCTAGGCCTCTATTTCTACTGCCTGTGGTTCATTTTCCATGTATCTCTCTACTCCACAACTCCTGCACTAAATGACTTTCACCTGCTCGAGAGTAGCTCTCCAGCGATTCTCCCCATTTCTTCCACATCATCAATGATTTTTTTGTTGCATTATTGCCATCAACACATTGGCATTCTGTTATTTTTTTCCATCATAAAGTTTATTTATTCATTTCCCTGCTCCTTCTAGCTACTGTCAAGTTTCTTTTATCTTTTTTATTGAAAAATTTCGCATGATTTTCATGTACTTCCAGAAACTCACATACTCTTACCCTTCAAGCCCACTGAAGTCTGGTCTTCAATCTGAAGCTATCCTTGCAAAGGTCACTAATGACCCATCTGTTTAAATCCCATGGTTAATTACAACCCTCTAGTTACACTAGCAACCATTGACATAGTTTATTGTGTAATCCTTAAATATATTAACTGGGATACTAGGATACCGCCTACTGTAGATTTTCCAATCTATTCTATGGTCATTTGCTGCATTTATTTTTCCCCCAGTTTCTTCATACTGAATTGCCCCATGCTCAGTATTCTGTCTTCTTCTCTGCTCTGTCTATATTCACTCCTCAGTGGTCTTCTCTAGTCTAATGGATTTAAGTGACATATGTTTTAGTGACTTCCAAAACAGCACCACCAATTCAGACTTATCGTCCAGATTCCAAACTTACGTACCCAACTGCATCGATGACCCCTCTACTTTGATGTTCAATATCTTAATAATCTTTCCTCAATATCCTACTTATAGTCTTCTCCATCTGAGTTATGACAACTTTCCAGTTGTCCAGCTAAAAAGCAAAACAAAACATAGAGTCATCTTTGATTTCTCTCTTGGTCTGCATCCATAGAACAAATACTTTTGGCTCTTCTGTCCAAAGAAATCCAGAATTCTATTCCTTCATCAATTACTGTAATCATCCGGTCTGGTGAGCATCATCTCTAACTTGGGTTACTGCAAAGTTCTCCTTGATTTTACCCTTCCTTTCCTAAAACATTTTCTCAACAGATCTGCCAAAATGTTCTTAGATTAAGAAACCCTCTAATGGCTCCCATTTTCACTGAGAGTAAAGCCAAAGTCTTTATAATTGCTTAGAAGGCCCCACACCAAACAGATCCTTATTGCCATTGGGCCTCATCTTGTTCAACCCTTCCTCTCTCTAATTCCTCTACAAACTCTTTTCTCATTATTCCTAGACTATATTAAGTAAATCTCTGCCTTAAGGTACAACTTTGGTTTAGTCATCTCCTCTTTCTGGAACACTTTTCCTGTTTACTCCTTCAGCTCATTCAAGGCCTGACTCAAATCTCTCTTTATCAAGGAGGTTTATTCTAACAACTCTATTTAGTACTCTATTCTTTCCTCACTCCTTCATACTTTTAACCCATCTTACTCTATTTTTCTTTTTATTCCATAGCACTTGCCATCTTCCTTCATATTATATAATGCACAGTATTTATCCGTCTTCAATATGTACACATTTATTTACCATGTTTACTGTTTATTATCAGTCTCCCTCTCCTAGACTGTAAGTTCTATGAGGGCTAAAATTTTCATGTGATTCATTTACTGATGTATCCCAAGTATCTGGCACATAGTAAGCACTCAATAAATACTGAATGAATTAATGAACAACTACAATATGTTATAATATCCAAAGCCCAAGAGTTCAAACAATACTTAATAGCAGTATTAATAGCAGTAGGTATCAGTAACAGACATAACCTCTTTCTTCTCTTCCTTATACAACAATATATATCATCTCTCTAGAGGATTACATCTGCTTAAAATAAGGAAATGGGGCTTAATGGGGCCCAGAAAGCGGTACAAATTCATAGCTCTCAAGACTCTCATTTTGACTCTTAAAGATGTTGTGATTAAACTTCCAGCCTTAATTCTTAATTTACCAAGTCATATACTTCTAGAAAAAAAAAAAGCCATGGGACAAAAATTTAAGAATAGCGGAAAATTTCTCTGCACACTGACCTTGAACGCTTAGTCAAACTTCAGGTTCATGCCTCATTTTTGCTGTTGATTTTTTGACAAAAAATATTAGTTTAAAAAATGTAAATGGGAGAGCTGGGTACAGTGACTCTCTTCAAGGTCAACCCCAAAAAATCTACACTAAGTAGTAAATTCCAGTGCATCAGATGCAACTACTCACTCATATGAAAAACTTTAGTTTTTTAAAGTGATCAATACTAGGTTGCACTAGGAATCTGAAACAGATATTAATATTTTTTTCCTGATCGTTACCTTTGCCAGCCCTCAAGAAACTTCTTAACTCTCCTAGCGTAAAGTTTACGCTTATTAATATGTTTCACAAAACCCCTTAGCCTGGCCTCACCCTACCTTCCCCTCCTCCTCTGTGTCCTTTCCTCTTACTTTTCAACCAGCCATAACAACTTCCTCATAACATTATGTTCTTCCTTGCTTCAGGGACTTCATATGCTGTTATCTAAGCTCAGGATGCCCTGGCCACCATTGTTTATTTAGTTGACTCTTTTAACTCTTACGCCTCTTTTTGAACTCAACTCAAAAGCCCTTTCTTAGGAAAACCTTTTATCACTCATAGATTAGGTAAGGTATCCCTGTTAACATTCCTCTGAAACACCTTCAACTTTTTAAAATAGTATTTAATATATTTGACAGTATATATTTATTTGTGTGATGATTTGGCTTAGTTATTCCTCTCCCGAAAGACTAGACTCTAGGTTTCATGACCACAAAAACCATGTTTGTCTCAACACTATGTTATTGGCAGAGCCTATCATCATATGTAATAGTATACTCAGAGAAGGTAGTTATTAAGTGAAAATTTTTTGTTTGTTTCAATCCTTCCCTGCTATATCAGCAAATATTTCTTACTGTACACCTGGTTTAGAAAAAACACACATCTGGTCAGATTATATTTCAGAGTTTTATAATTCAGAAGGCTGGAGTCAGTATTCAATTGCTGCCAAAGGAGTTTTATTAATAAATGAAATAAGTTGATATGATATAAATGAGAAAATTAACTAAAACCGTATATCCCAGTCAGGCGCAGTGGCTCAAGCCTGTAATCCCAGCACTTTGGGAGGCTGAGGTGTGAGAAGGGCCTGAGCTCACAGGTTTGAGACCAGCTTGGGCTACATGATGAGAACTCGTCTTTACAATAAATCAAAAAATAAGCCGGGTATGGAAGCATGCACCTGTAGTTCCGGCTACTTGGAAGGGTGAGGCAGAAGGATTGCCGGAGCCCAGCAGGTCGAGGCTGTGGTGGCAGTGAGTGTGCCACTGCACTCCAGCCTGGGCAATGGAGTGAGACTCCAAGTCAATAAAAAACAAAAATGAAAAAATCCTGTATATCCCAAATATCCTCAATATTACCTAGTCTCTGAAGAAAGAACTCACTTGGGAATGATGTATTAATTACTTAAAATCTAATGTAACTTTTAATGTGAGATCTACTGTGTCATACTATCTCCTACTCCATTTTATGGTATTTCTAAAATACAATTTGTGATGCCATCCAGGACAAAATCCTGTGGACTATTCTTAGGCCTTTCGGTAAGTTAGTCCTTGGATATTTGTGACTTGCGAAATGCATTGTATAAGTGCAGCTCATATTTAGTTGACAAAGCCAATTTTTGAGCTTTCAGGAATTTTGTGAGCAAGATGTCAAACCATTGGTAGCATGAAATTGGCTATTGGGAGTATATTTGCACTATTTCCATTGGCAAATGCTGCAAATTAGGGGTTTTGATCTCTCCAGAAAGCCAGTTGTTAAAAATTTACTATCACACCATTGCCTGAATTCTTTGTGACAGCGTCTTTATAAAGCCCTGAGAATACATTATGATGTAATAGCATCAGCTCCATGTAACCAGGAACCTTTATCTTTGCATGGCCATAAATCATCACAACATTGGAGACAAATTTCAGTAAATATTTTTGAGTTAATGAGTGTATATACATCCTTGGGTTATACCATAATAGAATCCATGAATTATACCACAACAAAAACCATTGTATTTTTCAAATATACTGTACCTAAGTGGCTGTCTAATTATTTTAAGCCTTGAAAATATTTTTTTAAGTCAAGATTTTAATATGTGCCTTAAATTTTCATTAACAATCGCAACAAAGAAAGATGTAAATAAAATTAGGGGTTTTGAAGAATGCTCTCATCTGGTAACAGACAGAGACTGAAAGATGGCAAATCTTGACAGTGCATTAAACTTCACTGTAATTTTTAGTAACAATCATAGATGCCATTTCAGCAGTACTTTAGATATGAGAAAGTCATAGGATCAAGTCTATTTTTTCTTCTTTTACACGTTCAAACACCACAACTCTGAGAGAATGTCAATGACTATCCAGAACTCTCATATTTGGATTGTTTTTCTGCTTTCCTATTTTCTTTAAACATTTTTGTTCTTTTGTCGCAGAATAAAGACTGGTAGAAAAACTATCTTAATTTCTTTGTTTGTTTTTCTCCTAAATTGCATTTCTCCCTCTTTCCAACATTGATATAATGGATATACTAAATAATTTTAAACATCATGATGAAACACAAATATTAAGCAAAAGAAAGAGAGATTACATAAAATATAAATTTAATCATCAGATTCAATTATTGAATGAGACAAGGATGCATATTATCATCACTTCAGTTTAACTCTTTGCTTATTCTACTATGAGCCAGTACAATAACGCAAGAGGGAAAAGAATAGAAATAGCATAATGTGTTTTTTTTTAAAAAAAACTTGCACTATCTAAAGACAACATGGCTGTTTACATCGAAAATTCAGAAGAATCTGAAGATTTTTTTTAGAATTAATAAATGACTGTAGCAAGGACACTCTATACACAGCAAAACACACACACAAAAATTTTATTTGTGAATATTAGCAGTACAGGTAAAATCAAAATTAAAAATATGCTAATTACAATAGCAGCAAAATATATCAAATGCTTAAATAAATTAGACGATGTGTAATAACTCTAGATTAAAAGTAGAAAATTATGAGAGAAATTTAAAAAGAGAAAATTATGAGAGAAATTTAAAAAAATAATGTCCCTGAATTGAAAACTCAAAATTACAAAGAAACCTATTCTTCTTCAATAAACTTATGGATTTAATACAGTTTTAATTAAAATACCTGCAAGTGTGTGTATATGTGTGTGTTTTTATGTTTGTATAAATGGACAGATTCTAACATTCATATGGAAATGAAAAGTAATAAAAATAGCCAAGGCAATCCTGAATTAAACAAGTATAACTGAAAGACTCACTCCACATATCAGTATCTAATATAAAATTGTAGTAATTTAAACAATGCAGTAGTGATGCAGTATCAATGTTAACATTGGAATAAAATAGCGAGTCAAGACATAGACCTACATATAAATGCTCACCTGATTTATGGCAAAGGTGACACTGTGAGGCTTTGAAGAATGAATGCTCTTTTCAATAAATGATGCTGGGTTCATGATATGATGCTTATATAAATATTATATATGTATAGATTTCTACTTCATATCTTACAAAAAAATCGAAGATTGATAGCAGATCAAAATGTGATAGGTAAATCAATAAAGCTACTAGGGAGATAAATAGAAGAAAATTTTACAAGGTGAATAAGAAAAGATTTCTCAAATGATACACAAAATGTTGGTTATAAATGAGATGACTTGAAATTAAGAACTGTGCCAAGCACGGTGATGTATACCTGTAATCCCAGCGCTTTGGGAGGCCAAGGTGGGAGGATGACTTGGGCCCAAGAGTTTGAGATCAGCCTGGGCAACATAGTGAAACCTCATTTCTACAAAACATTAAAAATAAAAAATAAATGAGGTAGGTATGGTGGTGCATGCCTGTAGTCCCAGTTACATGAGAGGCTGAGGCAGGAGGATCACTTGAGCCCAGAAGCTGGAAATTGCTGTGAGCCATGATTCTAAAACTCCAGCCTGGGCAACAGAGTAAGACACTGCCTCATAAAAAATAATAAATAAAAGAAAACTTCTGTTTATCTGAATTCATTTTTTAAAGTAATTTTTAATAGCATGAGAAGAAGTGGATAGATTGAGAGTAGACATTCACTAAATATTACTAAGGACAAATGTCTAGAATATATCAAGTTTTTCAATAGTCAGTAAAAATAACACAGCATTTAATATAGATATAATACATAGGCAGAAAATTTTGACAAGCTTTTCAGAAAAGAGGATATCCAAGTTGCCAACAAACATATGTAAAGATGTTCACCTTCATTATGTATTAGAAAAATGTAAATGAAAATAACAATGTGATGCCATGAAATGCATACAGCAACGGTTCAAGTAAAAATGATGGAAAATGTGAAGTGTTAGCAAGGACATGGAGTTCTTGAGGCTCTTATGAACTACCGGTGGGGATACAAACTGGTAAAAACCACTTCATAAGCCTGCACGGCAGAATCGACCAAAGCTACAAGTACGCACACCCGATAACCAAGCAATTCTACCCCTGGGTATTTACCTACACAATGTGCATGTGTCTGCCAAATACACGTATCAGAATTTTCAAAGTCGCACTTATCATAAGCCCCTACAAATAATTATGCACATGTCTAGTACTGGATAAAGTGTACCATATTCACACAGTGGAATGCCATTCCATAAAAGTGAGAATGATGATTTCCTACCACATAGAAAACATGGACACATCTAACAAACATAAGTTGAGCAAAAGAAGTCAGAAGGAAAATAAGACATATAGGAAGATTCCATACCATGTAAAATACAAAAGCACACACAAATCTATGCTGTTAGAAGTCGGGGTAAGTGGTTACGCTCACTTGGGTAATGACTAGAAGGAAACAAACAGGGTTCGGTGGTATTGGGTGATCTTAGGAATTCATCTCATTTTTTTAAATCTCAGAACTGATCAGACCAGGGTATTTAGCTCTGAAAGTTCATCAAGTTGTATACTCCTGGTATATGTTGCTTTCTACATGTTTATTAAACTTCAATAAAAAGTCTTTTTTTTTAAGTGTGGAAGGAGAGGTTTTATTTTTTCATCATAGTGTCCATAATTTTTATTGTATACAACTCTTTTATGCTATTGTATATTTTTTCTATTTGAATAATGAGGTTTTGTTTTTATTAATAAACAAAATTCCAATCCAAGCTGTGCCCCATTACAAACATCTTGTATTATATAACATGTGGGAAGGAGTATAGCTATTCAATTTCTGTTATTTCCATTTCTGGAATAAAAACCAGAAGGTTTGAATTTAAATATTTTTTATTAGAACCATTCATGGGAAAAAAGTAGACCCAACATGTGTACCCCAAATCCGTCCTGTCACCAGTTTTTTCAGCATACTCACAGCATCATCTTTTATTTTTATGATAAAGATGCTTTGAAGTGCTTAATTTTGCAGCCTTTAAAAATCTTCTTAAATATCTAAACCAAAGGCCCATCTTGGAAAATGTTATGCGTATTTCTCTAACGGAAATTTTATGCCTAATTTCTTATAACAACCAAGTGGATCTTCTTTTGAAAGAAGAGGAATAAAACCATAGTATTCAAAACACAGGAGCCATATCAATATATCAGTACAGATGGTCCCCAACTTATGATGGTTCGACTTAATTTTTTAGCTTTATGATGGGGCAAAACTGTCAAAGGGGCTTTGAATTTTGATCTTTTTTGTGCTGGTAATATTCAGTACTTGAGACAGTCAATACTTGATGATAAGATAGGCTTTGTGTTAGATAATCTTGCCAAACTATAGGCTAATGTATTCATCGTGGGCATATTTAAGGTAGGCTAAGTTAAGATATTATGGTCAATAAGTTAGATGTACTAAGTGAATTTTTGACTTTCAATATTTTTGATTTATGATGGCTTTTCCAGGATGCAATCCTATTGTAAGTAGAGGAATATCTGTATATGCTGCATTATAAATATTGAGATTAGAATTTTCATAGTAATTTTTATTTAAAAATGCTTAGCAGCTCTTGTCTTCATGGGCTAGAAATGTTCAATGCTTGCTATACTGAAACCCCACTTTTTGGTCTTTGTAAGGAAATTATTTTCTGGTATATAAACTAGGAGTCTTGTTAGGATAAAAGATGGAATAATTACCTCTCTTTTTATCATAACAGCACATTATAATTTTCTGATTTTATATGTCCATCAATTTTTAAAAATATTTTATACTACATTTTACACATAGATGCCTACTCCTTCTCATGTGCACACACACACACACACACACACACACACCCCAAATAAAATAGTGCAACCCTTCTCATTGTATTGACATGTTTGTGTTACTTCACCCAGATTTCTAATTCAAATATGACTTGTAATTTCAAAGCTCACTAAATTGTGACTATTGTCTTTGACTTGGCTGTACAAAGCTGAAAAATAAAGCACTGTTTCCACTGCAATGTCAACAACAAAACAACAAGAAAATCTGCTTAATTTTGAGGTCGTGTCTTTTATTGAATCCACCAAATAGAAGAGGGTTACATGGCAATTAGGTAATTCAAAACTTGAAAGGCAGCTACCTCCAAAAAGAAACCGGATGGAAGCACTTGCATGTCTATGACAAATGCCAAATACTAAATAAGCAAGTAAAAAAAATTCAGCTAAGTATTTAAATAAATGGCTAAAGCCTGAGTGTGATATGGTTCACATGAGTATAGAAACTTTGGGATGCTTCAGACACAAGGGAAACTCATTCCTTCTTGAAGGTTCTTTTCCACAGACTATACTGTGGCATAAGGAAAGACTGGTTGCAAGACAAGTGCCCAGAGAGAGTCGTACTTGATACAAGTCTGGAAAAAGGGAATAACAGCCACTACGGGAAAGATACAAGTCACCACCAGGGTGCCACTTCCTTATACTACCCATGGAACAGAAGCCTAAATCTTCTAGGGTGAGGACAACAAGAACCTTCATTCTTGGGCCATCGATAAAACCTCCTTACAGTTAAGGGATGAGAACCCAAAAAAATACCCTCTGCTTCTGGGGCAAAGGCAGAAACATATCCGGAGCCAAGACCATACCATTTCTCTGGCTGGTGGACAGGGGGTACGATCACTGAGAAGTCTTCATCTCTGAGAACCATGGACCAAGATTCAGCCTAAGATGCAGGCTGAACCAGAGCAACAGAGAACCCCCACCCCATCATTCACTACTATCAACCTAGGAAGTGCATTTTGCCACATAAAATAAGTCAGACTCCAAATGCTACATACTAAATGATTCCCTTCGTAGTAATAACTGGGCTAAACTGTGGGAACAGATAACAGATCAGTGTTGCCAGGGACAGAGGGTGAGGAGAGGAGATTGACTACAAAGTGACTCGGGAGAAAATTTTGGTGTGATGGAAATATATCTTCAACTTGGTGATGGTGACTCAACCATATGAATGTGTCACAATTTTCACAGTTGTCCATTAAAAAGGGTTATTTTTCTGTGTCTAAGTTATACTTTAATGTTTAAAAATGGGTAATAAAGCCTTTTATTCAACAAGGCACTTCCTGACATATGCTCATTTAAATTACTCTCCTTCAAAAAATAGCTCAATTAAATTAAGAGTTAAACAACTTAGTGGCATTACATCAAATCTAGAATATTCTTTATTTTTTTCTATGTTAAATGAGGCAATTAATTTCTAAGTAAAAAGTTTTTTTTCCCCAAAAAATATGTTAAGTGAAGTAAGTATGAATAAAAATAAGGGAATGTTGATATAGGGTAAAAGCTTCAAAAATATATTGTGTGATTGAAGTATCTTACAAGCACAAATGAACTTTTTCATCACATATTTGCATTCATGTAGCTGTTTTACAGGAATGATAGCAAAGCCATTATTCTTAACTTGCTAAATATAACCTTTTCAGTGACACTATGACAATTGGAAGTGAGTTAAAATCTTATAACTGCAGCCTTTTGAAAATCTGCAATGAACATACTGAAATTATGCATAGCTATGTTCATTTATCTGACCATAATTTGGATCAGATGTTATTATAGATAACACAAAAGCATGAAGGAAAAAAGTCTCTCCTTTTTTTCTAAACAAATTTTATAAATAAAAGTGTTACGTTTTAATTACAGAACAAATTGCACATTATAATTGTAGGTATCTGAAGATTAGAAAAAAATAAAAGTGTTTAACAATAAGATATAACTGAGAACTTTTAAGCAGTGAGTATTTCCAAAGAGGTATAGAACAGATAAAGCCTTTCAATACACACATTCATTATTTAAAAAAACCACTGGGAGCTTTTGGAAGAAGACACACACATTTTACTTAATAGTCCTTTAGGAAATAACAAATTTATATTAAGATTACATACATTTCCCTTTTGGTTTCTCTACCTGATTCATCAGTACATAGTTTGATATGTACTGTAGCTATCTTTTTTCATGAGTTATTCACAACACTTTGGTGGTCACAGAATTCACCGATAATTGGTCTTTCTGCCTTAATTGATTTGAAATACATGTCATTTAAAAATTAAAGGACAATAGACTTAATTTTCTAATGACAAGAAAATACGGTTTTTAAAGGTTGGGTTGATGGGGTTTGATGCGAAAAATGAGCTATTAAGGCCCTTTAAACAATCCATTAGTTGCTAACGGTTTTAGGGACATCTGTTGATAACAGTGAAATTGATCAATTTTGGGTGCAACTTTACTGCTGGGAAATTCACCCACCAAATCATTCAGAAATTTAGATGTGTTTAATGCTTGCATATCTACCATCTTGGTAGAACACAGCTTCTGGATTTTGCTGTCAGTCTCTAGACCAAAAACAAAATAGTAGGGCAAAGAGAAGAAAGTTTGTAATGTTTGATTTAAATTGAAGCTTTGAATTTGCAAATCTTTATACATATGACAAGGTAATTTTGCAATACTTTAATGGAAATTTAAAGACTACAGATTCAACGGTTTTAATCATATAAAGCTATAACCCATAAAGGGGTAAACATGGGCAATGTATCCTTTTAATCTTAAACCCATAAGTTAAAAAAAAATAATACATGCCCTATTTCTTTTCTAAATGATATTAATTGGGGCTCTGAGTCACAGGCCCACGGTGCTCGAGAAAATATAGCCTTACTCATTTTTAAGGTGACTGTCCTCCAGTGAAGCCAAGCACTTGCACCATATCTAATACCAACCCTTTCTTCATCTGGATCAGTTCCTCACATTGTTTCTGTTTCATGAAGATGATTATCCCAGTTGACACATCCTCTTCAGGTGGGATAGCGATGGATTTGTCATGCCACACTCTTGAGGCTCTTCTTCCGGAAGCCTCACTGTCTCCCTGACAAGTTCCTCAGAGGCAAAATTCTGGAGTCAGCCAGACCTGGATTTGCTTCACTCTGCTACTTATTAGAGACACCCTAGGCAAGTGGCTTAATCAATCTGAGCCTCAATTTTTTCATCTGTAAAATTGATCATTTTTTAAAAACATTAGCAGAATGACTGAGCACTGAGTAAGATAATGCTATGGCAATGGATAAGATACAAATGACTTAGCATGCCGTCAAGTACATTGAAATGAATTTTAGCTATTTAGTACCTAAATGTATATTTATTGACGGAGACTCTCTCTTTGATCAACTTTAGCCAGGCTCTTCCCCACCCTCTTCTCAGCTATTCTTCAATCTTGGGCTTCAGGGTCCATCCTTGTCTGGTCTGTTTTGCCAAGTTTTAGTGAGAAACCTGCGGAGTCACTTTACAAAGAATCTCCTATTCTTGATATCTGATCCCCCCAATATCTGATCAAATTTCACATCCCCTATGCCTTTCTGATCACCCTGACCTGTCTTCAGCAAGTAGCCTACCTTTACCTATGATACTTGCTCTTAGCAATTTTCTGTCCACCACCACCACCACCACTATCACCAACCCACAACCACCACCGCCCCCCAAAACCTGTTCCTTTGTTATAAATCCCCGCTTTTCCTTGTATTTGGAACTGAGCTCAGTTCCCTACTGAGGTCCCTCTTCCTCTATTGCAGTAATTTCCAAATAAAATTTGTTTTTGTTGTCTTTAAATGCCATACAGCTCCAGTTTTTCTTAACATTATCAGCATTGGTTCTTTCTAGGAGATACTGATAAAGATCATTGTAATGCAAAATGAAAAACACAAAGCATACCACATGATAATGAGGTATTTAATTCATCATGTGTCTTTTTACAGCATCTTAATATAGCACTTGTAGTGTAAAAATACTGAGGAATTGTAATGAGATAAATGGAGTAAAAGACATTGTCCCTTCTCGCAAAGATTTCGTAATGTAACCAAAGAGATAAACATATATACACTGAAAGATAATGTGTGTATATGTTAATGTTGTATGTGAAGTGCTAACAGGATATTCTTGAAGGAATTCCAGGCAAAGGGTTCAAGATAGTAATAGGATGTCAGATTAGAACTCAGACATAAAAGCAATCATTGAAGTGTGTAGAGAAAGATAGAAAAAAGTTCTCCTTGTTTTTGAGCCTATGAACTTGGTGAACATCCACATAACAGATTTCAGAAGGACAAATGAAATTAGCAAAGTAGATAGCGACTGGTCGCAAATATAGGAGGGCAACAAAGAAAATAAAAGAGATAAGAATACGGTTTAATCGAGTATCAAATGCATCATAGAGGTCACATATGATAAATACAAAAAGAAAAGACAACTGTGGATTTTAGACTTATTAGTTCCAGTCTGATAAAAAGGTTGTATTTTTACAGAAACATTGATTGAGTCCCTATTTATGCCAGGCTAAAAATAATATAGTTACAGGAATGAGATAATAGCAATAGCTTATCTGCTTCTCAAATCCCTCAGAGATCGTGTTTTGTGGAATATGTGGACAATAGAGGTTCAAGGACTTCATTCTCTTTCAGAAATTCAAATCTCTTAACCAAGATTCAATGAATATGCTTCTATGAAGCTAACCCAATAGAAAGAACAGGCAATATTATCACCACTGAAAGCAGAGATAGTTTGAACTGGACAAACTTTTCTGTGTCTCAGACCCCACCAAAGAGGAAGAAATTTCTCCTAAAACTGCATAATTCAGCCTTTGGGGTGCTGCTTTGCTGGAGGCAATACCAAGATACCCACTCATTTCCTGAAAGGAGTCCTCAATCCAGAAAGCAAGACAGTGCTTTTAAGTTTTTCCTAAACTTAGTAGATTAAACACCACTCAATAGGCTCTTTGGAGAAGCTATTATGGAAATTAAAATGCCCTTTTAAAAATCAGATAAGGCCCTACCAGAGCTACGTTCCATCCCCTATGTCATCATGCTTCTCTGCGGAAAAGAAAAAATGCTTATGGATAATGTTCATTGCACTGGGAATATCCAAAGCAATGAATGGCTTTTAGAGTTGATTAAATGCTAAAGAGAAGCTTTTTGATAACCATGAGAGCTGACTATTGTAAGTGTACTCCAGTGTCATGAATATTACTGCTAATACATGATAAGATTTTTAAAGGACATAATAAAGTGTAATAAAGGATAGATCACTTTCTTCCCTTTTGAGGTTTGGAAAGAGCTATCTTCTTTGCCTTTGGTCTTTACAATTGATGGCAAAGGGAAGTCCCTTTAAAGTGAGTGACTTGGCCAGGGAGGTTATATAATAAGATTAATAGCTTAAAGGAATGAACTGTGCAACAGGCCATGATGAGATTAAAGATATTTTAATATCAAAAAAAGCTTTGTAGCTTGTTAAGGAGAATACAGTTTAACATTTGAAGACTGAGATTGACCGAAGATTGGGTTGATTAATAAGAATGTGTGCCTTAGCTGGGCTCGGTGGCTCAGCCTATAATCCCGCGCCTTGGGAGGCTGAGGTGAGTGGATTGCCTGAGCCCACGGGCTTGAGACCCGCCTGGGCAACTTGGTGAGACCTCATCTTTACAAGAAATCAAAAATTAGCCTGGCATGGTAGCGTACACCTGTAGTTCCAGCTACTCGGATCGCCAGAGCCCAGCAGGTCGAGGCTGCTGTGGCCGGGAGCAGCCACTGCACTCCAGTCTGGGCGACAGAGTGAGACTCCAACTCCAAAAAAAAAAAAAAAAAAAAAAGAACGTGTGCCTCTCTCTGTCCATTGCTTACTGGGGAAATTGTGAGAACAGTGCCTTATGGTACTGACAGTACACTGAAATGAAAATTAAATAACCACGAGAGGGAATTATTAGGATGAAATGAACTATTGTACTTTGAACCGATGTTTTGAATTAAATGTTAATTTAAAGTTTTAATTAAATTTAAATTTAATTTGGTTCTTTAAAAACTCAAATGTATTTATTAAAAAGTTCATTGCATTTATCTAAACAAATATGTATTGAAAGGATATTGAGTCCATAACAGTCACAGGTTCTTTTTTTAAAATTAGGGAATAAGCTGTTATGTAATCCATAAGAAACTGTGTATGTTTCATTTTCTTCTATGGATGGCATGAACAGCTTGGGTCATATTTATATTAACAATAATACTGATAATCATTATTTATGCTTACTAAATACTGTCTAAGCATTGCATGACTAAACTTGTTCATTGAAACCTTGCAACGGTGCAGTCATATTTACTAGTAGTAAGAACTAGAACCAAGACTCAAACCCATAACACTCAAACATCAAAGCTTAGGACTCATACAAGATATCCATATTATATATGTATAAATAGTATTTAAAATATATATCATGCATAACTATGTTATACATACATAATATAATATATATACATACATATTTATGCACGTCCTATATTTTAAATATATATAATATATATTCTCAAATAGTTGCTAATTTGAGAAGGCACTTATTTCCAAAGGCTGCAGTAGGATTTGTTAAGCTTTGTGTCATCCAAGTATCTGTTCCCCCTCTTTGATAGCTCTCTTTCCTAGTGGCAATTGCATGTTCTTTACTTACATTGCTGAAGGTGACCGGAAGAGCCAGACACCCCTATTCTCTAACCCAGAGGAGCTCAGTCAAGGTGTTCTCTCCCAGCATGTTTGAAGTTGACCCAGCCAAAATAGGACAAGCAAGTGCCCTTTGAAGTATTATTCATTATAACTCAGCAGCAGCAACAGCAGTTGTGGGAGAGGCCCAATTAACTTTAGGATATTTGCTGAGCTTCCTGCTGTCTGAGTCTTCTTCCCATCAGAACCCTTTGATTCTTGCTCATCCCCTAAGACTTGTCTCCCAGGTGGCTGTCAATTCTGTAAAAGTTCCTAATATGCTTTCATTAAATTTTTTGCTAAAGTGAACTAAGCAAAAGAGATTTCAAACCAAGGTAAACACAAATACGTGATTACCTCTCCCGAGGTAAAGCCCTTTGTAATAGTATTTACATTTTATGTTTCCTATATTGATAAAATGGATAGCAAAAGTTCTTCTGGCCAATAATGAGGACATTGAGAATAATAATCTACATCTATCGAAGGCACATGTAAATATCACGATCTCATAAGAATCCTGAGAGACCAAGAATAATTGTATCTTCGTTTTAGAAACAGAAAAACTGTGATAAGAAATTTACTGTTGGATTTAAATTTAGAGAGGGCACCTGTCACCAAGAACTGAAACTTTCAGACAACTGAAAGCCTTTACAAAGAAAGAGCAAAAAGATGTGGTGGAACAGGAGAGGTGCAGAGTATTCATAAAATATTAAAAGAATCAGGTTTCTATTGCACAAATCATAAAGAGCAGTTGGCTAGATACTTGGGAGACAGAAAGATGAGCAAACTTAATTGTGACCAAAGGAAGTTACAGCATTACAACACAGGCATTTAGGTCAGTCTCACTCTTTGGAA